>CAUYSK010010638.1:0-87787 GCA_963575035.1 Avahi laniger
CACATGTGAATTTACAATTATTACAATTAAAATTTCAGTTAAGACAAAAAGACAAGCAGGACTTCAACAGGTGGAGATGAGTTGGGTATGGGTGGGGTGGGAGAGGAAGCCTTCGAGGGGGAGGGAGAGGCTTGGGTGGAGACATGAGGATCTGAAAGATGTGGTCAGGAAGTAGTAGTAATAAAACCAGTCCCAGCAGCAGAAGCAATAGCTCCCCTTTATTGAGCCGCACAAGGACGGCATAAAGATTCTGTTACAGTAAGTCATTGAATACCAAAACAACTCGTGAGCTGGATCCTATTATGTGCCCCCTTCCCCAGGTGACTCGTATGGCTTCAGAGAGGTGGAGCTCCTTGCCAGGACTGTGTAGCCAGCAAGTGGATGCACAGGAGTTTCACTCAGAGCCACAGAACTCCAAAGGTTTTGTTCTTCATCACACACTGTATGGCTCTCAGCCCTGCAGAATTAACACAGCAGGGGTGTCTTCAGGTTGTGTGGTGCAAGATGAAAATAGAGAGGTAGGGAGGGAGCGGTTACTGGACCTGGGCCAGCTGGGAGCGCCCTGCTAAATGATTTTGACCATAATACATGGGCAATGAAGAGGATGAAAAATCTCTCTGGACCGACATGATCAGAGACATTCTTTAGGAAAATAACTTTGCTGGCATTCTAGAAGGTGGATTGAGAAGATAAGAGACTGGGTTGGGGACACGGTGGCCATCACCATCACTGACCCGTCGGGATCTGGGAAAAGCTGGAGCGGTGTGCTGTATTGTGGCTGCTCAGACCTTAGCCGGCCCCACCTGCGGTGGGTTAAACCTCCTCAGGCCACTGACACTAACCGGAGCGCCCTCCTGGGGTAGGAATATGCTCTCAGGAACTCAAAAGCGGCCTTGTGAAGGGTTGCTTTGGACGTTGAAATGCAATGGGGCTGCTCTGGCGGTCTGGGTCCTGGATGCGGAGCGGGGCTGAATCCCACTCAAAATGGACATGGAACTGAAGTGAGAAGCAAGCTTTCATTGTTGCTAGCTGTTGAGGTTTGGGAGTCATTCGCTGTTACAGCGTGAACTGGGCAATTCGACTGATACAAGCAGGATAATCTGAGGTGGAGAGAAAGGATGTAGGTGACCAGCTCAGGTGCTATAAATTGTGAGGCAGTGCTTGGTCTCTTCCCTTGGCATCGTGTGTGGGATACGAGGCAGGATGGGATGGTGACAAAAAGGAGACATACCAGCTTATTTTCTGAGACTCCTCGCATTCAGATTTCAGTGGAACTGACAGGCTATTAAATATGATGTCCAGACTACGGCATGGGGCATTGCCACCAGAGAACCGCTTATGAACCAAAAAGAGCAGAGGGGAGACAAGTGTGTGCAATGCATGTATGTAGACAAGTGTACATGTACGAGCATGCGCACATACAGACGCACAGTCTCCATCGCCAGAATTGTGAATCTTGGAATTCACAATCTCTTTAGCTTCACTCTTTCTCTACGATTCTCCTTCATCTCTGTTTTGCTTGTCTCTGTTTTCATTACTTCCTCACCTATATGTTGTGCTACATGATAATAACTTATTTCAATCTCTAGGGGAAGATCTTGGGTTGGTGGCAGAAAAAGAAGAAAGTCAGACTTGATGGTTTCTTCCCATATGTTCTCTATTTATCTTCAAATGTGTACATATATGAGCTGGGGGTGGAGCTTAGCAGGAATACTGGTTAGAAGGCACTTGAAAAATAATTGTGAATTCTGAGTTTTGGACAAAAGGCTGTCTTTTACTGTCCCACCTAACAGGACTGGATTACCTAGAAAGCATTCAGGAACTGGCTAGTTTGCTGCTCTACGGTGGCTTCTTGCTCCCTGACACTATGTTATTTGTCTCTGAATCCCCAGTGCCTAGTTGGTACACGCAGGGGCTGGTATTCAGTGAGTTCAATGTTGTTGATAAAATGAGCACTGGAGACCCTCTGGAGGAAAACTCCACATCCTCTACTGTATCACACCTTTGCTTCTGGCTCTGTTCCCTGTGATGTCATTGAATACCAGGTCTCAAACTCACAGATGGCTGCCTTCAGAGAGTGTCTGAGATGTCAGCCTCACCAGACCAAACATTACTGAGACTCAGCTGGATGCTTAGCTAACTCACATCACCAAGGCCAATGAATGAAGAACTGAACCTTTCAAACCACGTGTTCTCTTACATCGCAGCTGTAGAAGCTACCCACCAGGGCTTCTTGTCCCCAGAACTGCAGACCCCAGGACAGGCTTTAAGATTCTTCTCTCACATTATCAGTTTGATTTTCTTCACGGATAAAAAGAATATCATTGCACGAAGCTCTGGACTAGAAATAAAGGCTCGGTATTATTTGTGCTACCATCTACTTCTAAAAATGCCCAAAATATGAAGCTCTTTGAAGTCATATTTTCCAAAATCCCTACTAAAAGATTGGTACAGCCATTTGTCTATATATTTAAATAGTACCTCTCATCTCCAATGAGCATGATGTGGGTTATACAGATTTATGAAAGAAGAAAGAGGATACCTGGTCATACACAAAAGTTCTCTGACATATCATTATATAACATACGAATGCTGTTAACTAACTTGCAAAATTCCTAATTACTGTAAGGATAACATTAAAGTTGATATTAAGCTACTTGAATCATTAATACTTTTAATTACTATTAAGCTTTACTAAGCATCTGACATTTCCACATCTCTCTTCAAAAATACATTACACTTGCTCTGCCTTACGAAAGTAATCTTTCATCTGCAATTGATGAAACCATGACCAGAAATCAGAAAAAACCATCATGTGCTTTCTTTTTCCTATTGAAGAGCTGTGAAAAATGGTTAAAACTCAGAAGTTTATGCTTCTAAGGTTTTTTTTTTTAATATACAACATACCATGCTTCAACCCAAAGAGACCAAATACTGGAAAATTGCTTGAAAATGATATCAACACAGTGAGACTCTGTCTCAAAAAAAAAAAAACAAAAAAAACAAAAAAACAAAAAAACATTTTAAGGCATTTGGCAGAATTGATTAGTTTTAGCAAATGCTTAAAGGACCCTTGATTATGAACAAAGTTGATTGGAATTTTAAACTGTCCCTCTGCAGCCTGCATCCCAGCTCCCCATTCTGCCGCCAGCACAGCTGAAGGTGCCATGAACCCACAGTGAAGCTTTCATTCATTTGTCAAAGCTGTCACAGGTTCAGGCTGGGACTGTTAACAATGGCAGCCTAAGTGTTTACCCCTCCACTTCTCGTTCTGCCTGTCTCAGGGCTCAGGACACCCCCTCCTGGAGTCCCAATTGCTGAAAAATAATGTAATCTTTTAGCTCTTTTAACTATTCTGTTCATTTCCCTACCCTTAATACCGGCTAGTGCAGCAAAAACAGGATATAATACCTAACTGTATAATATAATAAGAGTCCAGAAGAGGATTACTTCTACCGGGGTGCAGGTGAGAGATTACCTAATGATGAGGCAGACGAAGGGCTCACATAGGAAGTGACGGAGCTTCATTTTCGTTTCAGCTCAGCATAGGCCCCCGAAAGGACTCACCTCCCTGCATCAGAAGCTTTTGTGATGCTACCGCTAAGAACGGGAAATGTCTACCCAGCTTCAGACCCATCACGCCATTCTACACTTTTTGATAACTAATTAGCTACAGATTACCATGAGTCAGAATTTTTCATGGTTAATCTGGTTTATTCACCCCTGATGTCTTCATGACATTGTGGCAGTTAAGAGACTTTTGCTTTAACCCTTTGAGGAAAAATAATTTCACCATGAATTGGTAGGCCCTGTACGGTTGTGGAAAGGGTACAGGATTAGTGTCCAAAGGCCTGGCAGCCTGATCTTTTGTGTGTGGGATAGATTGATTGCATTATTGTTCACAAGTGTTTATTCCCCTTCCTTCGACATGATACAGCCCAGCCCTGCATGTGGTCTCTGCTACCCTTCTGGGAAGAGCGCAGCCATGGGACGGGCCGCAGTGGATGTATGTGGGTCTCACAGGTGCCTGTCTGAGCGGAAACTTCAGGCGGTGTGGTGAGTTCCTGCCAGCTCTCTGGATCTGCCCTCTGCAGCAAAGCCAATTACTGCGGTATGACTTACACAGTACACTCAAACTTAGCTCCATTTTTATCACCTTACTCTAATTAGGAAAAAATATTGTTCACTTCTCATTAAAGGAGAAGCAAACTAACAGACTAAGTGGACTTTTTAAGTCAGAACAGCTGGTTCTTGCCCCACTTCCTCCAAGTATTAGTGTGTGACCTCGTGCGAGTCATTTAACCTCCCTGAGCCTCAATTTCCTCATTTTAAAAATGGAAATAAGAGTTGCGCTGCTGCTTACCTCACCTGACTTCTACGAGGCTCAGATAGAGCCAGGATTGGCAAACGTTTTTCTGCAAAAAGTCAGATAGTGAATATTTTAGTCTTTGTAAGTCCCACATGGTCTCTGTCACTCTATGTTCTCCTCTTCTTCCTCCTCCTTCGTCTTCTACAACCCTTTAAAACTGCAAAACCCATTTTTAGCTTGCCGGACATACAAAACGAGGTCTTGGGCCAAGTTTGGGCCTCTGGCCATAGCTTGCTGACACTTGAATTTGAAAGGATCACCAAGAGGTAAAAACGTAGGGACTGGGGTGGTGTGTGGGTAGAGGTGGAAATCAGATGACAAACTCTTCATACAAAATGTTTGCTTCCAGTTCCTGCCTGAAGTCAGCAGAAATGTGGGATAAAAGTGCATTAGGACACCAACAGATCAAGGTAACACCGAATCAGGTTGATACTCAGTTATTCAGCACCTCATTTTATGAAATGTTGCATACTGACATGGGAAGTGGTAGCTTAGTATTAAGATGATTTTATCTTCTGGGAGACTAAATATTCTTTAATTCTAAAAAATGCTAACCAGCAATACCATAGAGTTTGGGTATCCCATGTTTTTATCACATCCTGGCATAATGAATTTAACTCTGGGCTTAAAGGTCGATTAGAGCTCTTTCTGCAGTTTTCTGGGATTTCTTGTCTATTGTACCGAGGTGAAACAGGCATGAACCCTTCAAACCAGAGTTGTTTGGGGTCAACATCAGCATTTAGTACTCAGAGTTGAAAGTCACAACCAGTGTTGGCAGAGGTAAGCCCAACAAAGAGAGAGTTAGTCCCCACTCTCTGAGGGACTCAGAAATTCTAGAGTTTGGGCAACATATATAGACCAAGGAAAATAATTTTCTCTTACTAAATGTGTTTTGTTTTTGGTGACAAGAGTGAGGATAGGTAATGGAAAAGCAAGTGCCTTGGGATAATTGCAATAGTCGCCAGATCTCTGTTTCTAACCTCCATCCTTCACAGAAGGAGCCAGGGCTCTTTGGAGAAATAGCTGATTTCAGGGCTGGAGTTGAGAAAGTACAAGATAAACCCGGACCATCTTGTTCCACTAGAAAGAAAATAATTGCTCAAAGAATGATGAGAACATGTCAAAAGGACAAAACACCCTCTTAAAAGAGGCTCTCTCTACTGGCTAAATTTGGGACAATTTGAGCATCAAAATAAAGAATGATAGCAACAGGTTATAGCCCTATGATACTGATAAGAAATATATATATATATTTGGTCTCTGTCCCAGTTCCTGGCACAGAGCTCCTAAAACCCTTGTAATTTCCACAGCCACAGGTGTATTAGGTGCACCTTTCGTTCTACTATTTGGTCTCTCTTTGACCCCAGTTCCTGACATAGGGCTCCTAAATCCTTGGAATTTCCTGGGTGACAGGAGAATCTTTTGTTCTAATGAGGTACTCTTGGTGGGCTCCTGGATGGGGCTAGTCACCTGGAACCAAGCCTTGATTAGATGCTTGGAACTGTCCTTCCCACTACCTCCTCAACCTCTAGGATGGGGAGAGGGGCTGGGGATTGAGTTTATCATCAGTCAAGCCTACGTGATATAACCTAAGTAAAAATTCCTGAACTATGGGGTTCAGAGAGCTTCTGGGTTGGCAAGTACATCCACATGCCAAGAGGGTGGCACCCCAACTCCACCAGGACAGAAGCTCCTGTGCTCAGGGCCCTCCCAGACCTTGAGATATGTACCTCTTTGTCTGGCTGTTCCTCTGCTTCCTTAGCACATCCTTTATTACATAATAAACAGGGAAACCCAATTCCCTGAGTTCTGCAAACCATCCTTGCAAATTAATCAAACTGAGGAGGGGATTATGGGAATCCCCAGTTTATAGCTGGTTGGTCAGAAGCTCAGATGACAACCTGCTGCTTGCGATTGGTGTCTGAAATGGGGACAGTCTTGTGGGATTCAGCCCTTAGCCCGTGGGATATGACTCTGACTCCAGGTAGACGGTATCAGAGTTGAACTGAATTATAAGAGACCTAGTGGATGTCCACTGGAGGAACCCCCCACATCTGGTGTCAGAAAGGAAGTGTTGTGTTGAGGGAGAATATAGCAAGAAAAAAGCAGTTTTCCTACGACTGTACAAGCCCATAGAATAACATATATATGAGCTCATACTGATATAAAGAAAACAAATAAATAAATGGAAAAGAAGGAAAAGCTTTTCCTTAAAGTAGAAAACGAATTAATAAGTGAGGAAGGAATAATGGAATCAGAAAAATCACCATTTGGCAAAGACCATAGTTCATTTCGGACATGAATGAATCCCCAGAGGACATCATGGAGGAAAGATTGATGACAAACAGGATATTAATTTAATCTCCATGTATCTTCCCAGAACATATTTATTAATTACAAAGTTTGAAAAAGTAGCTTTATAATGGGGAAACCTATACACACCACTGTAAGTGAGCAATGTTACCATCACCAATAGTGACTTTCCATTCTTCCCAATATGATGCACTAAGAAGAACCCATCACTTCTGTCGTTCTTCTGACAAAAATGCAGAGGTTGAATCTGACAATGAGGACATAGCAGTCAAACCCAAATTGAGACATTCTATAAAACAAACGGCCTCTTCAAAAATGTCAAAGCCATGAAAATCAAAGACAGACAGAGCGACTGTCTCAGATTAGCAGGGATTAGGGACATGACAACTAATGCGATATATGACCTTGGATTAGATCCTGGACCAGATGAAACATTTCCCTTTCTTTCCCACGGAGGACACTAGTAGGGCAATTGGTGAAATTTCAATAGGTGTGAGACTGAGGTGGGAGGACTGCTTGACCCAGAAGTTTGAGTCCAGCCTGGGCAACATAGTGAGATCCCCTCTCTAAAAAAACCTTTTTAAATAAAAATAAAATTGAAGATAATAGTGGATCAGTGTTCCCTGATTTTGATAAAAGTATGATGGTTATGTAAGAAAACATCCTTGCTTTTAGGAAATGCACCCTGAGGCATTTTGAGAGGAAGGAACCTATAGCTTGTTCTCAAATGGTTCAGAAAAGAGAGAAAAGAATAAAGCAAATGTGGTAAAATGTTAACATTTGAGAATATGAGTGTATATGGAAATTCTTTTATTATTTTTGCAACTTTTCTCTAAGCCTGAAATTTCAAAATCAAAAGTTAAACGTGTAAAGTGGGGATGACAGAGTGGATCTTGGGTTTACTTTATTCCTCAGTGTTGGGGCCCCAGGAGGGGTGGTCCTAAGCCCTGAGACAAGGCAGAAGGAGTAGAGGGTAGACATAGGAGGGAGTGGTCCCGGGCACATGCTTTGGGTGAGCAATCAAAAGGTAGCCGGATTTCGGGGTCTTTGGAGCAGTCCATATGTAAATGTATACAGGGACTAGAAAACAAAGAACAACATAAATTAAAAGTACAAATTCCAAAAGCACCACAAGTCCAGGCCTATGCATGGGCAGATGTTTGGGCAGCCATAAGACCATAAGATGTAGGGGCAGAGATAGGAAAGAGTGAAAGATTTGATGAGTAGTCCAACAGGGAGCCTCGAGGTCCCCCAAAGGGCAGAGAGAAACCTTGCACATCAAGGTCCTTCTGGGAAATTTTCACACATTTTCTTACTGGGGCAAAAATCTACCTAAACCCTTAGTCAGCCACAGGCAAAAACAAGCAAAATGAATGTGCTTCCCTAGAGAGATGGGAAACCGAGGCAGCAGAAGCAAAGCCTGAAGACCTCCTCGCACTGACCTGTTCATTTTACAGGCCACATGGACGTGTTTCCACCATGTTTTTATAGCAACTCAGTACCTATTCCCCTTTAAAGATCTCTTTTACAAACCACCACCACAACAGGCAAACAAGCAAAGCCCACCAACATGTAGCAAAACATGCACACCACATCTAAAAATGACTCATTTCCATACACTGTTTTGAAATAAAGGAAACCTTGCTTCAAAGATACTCTTTCAGCGCCATCTTGTGTCTGCACAATGAACAATTCCTCTTCCGGACTGCCCAAAGAAAGAGGAAATCCCTCCTCATTTCCACCTAAAATTTTGCTAGGTTTTAAATCTCTTGTTCTGAGCTAATTTTTTTAAATACATCAACACAATTAGATCTCTATTTTCAGCAAACAAGGACATCATGATCAACGTCACAAGTACATGAACCTAAGGGGAGATTCATGGTTCTGTCCCAGTAGAACAGCAAAGCCAAACGAGTCACGGCTCACAGGTACCGTGACTATCACACAGTATTTTGCAACTCTCCCCTCAAACTGATAGTCTTCCGTGGAAATGGAACCTATCGTAAGTATGTTAGTCTATAATTAAAAATAAGTCAGTCATGTTGAAAATGTAGTTTATTTTCTTCCCTTTATTCACATTTAGAAGACCAAATAAGCCATCTTAAAAAACAAAACAAAACAAAAAAACAAACTCAGGAATTATAAACCTTTCATAGAAATTCAAGTGCACAATTTTCAAATTTGTTTTGAGAACTTTTCCAAACTTACACAAAAACTCAGTACATTTCCATCGGTAATAAATAACTATGATAGAACCTTCCAAATGCTCCAGCCAACCCATACTGGCACATAAAATTATTGTGTGCATCTCAACGCACATTCAGCGATGTCGCATTGGTGGTTTAAAATTGGCCATGGTGGCAGCATTTACACTGTGGAATTGGCAAACGCTGCAAATCAGGGTTTCCCCACACGTCCTCCTGGAGAACTGGTTGTTAAACATTAGCCGCACACCATTGCTTCAAGAAGGTAAGAGCCCACTTGTATCTGAGTCTTTGTGCTTTGGTGAGAAGTATCTTACATGTCACCAAGGGCCATGACCTAAAATCTATGAGCACAAGAAAGACCTCATTTTAGGGAACCCCATAATTAAACAATTAAATATCTCAAATCACAATTATATCTTCCAACATCATATTTACATGTATCAGCTTTTTCCTCTTCTAGCTTCTCTTCTTAAAATTTTTCACAAATTAAAAAAGACCATAAATATTAGCATGCAGTGAGTAAACTCAGACAGTTCCCCACGAAACAAATTTCCTGGAAAGCCAAGAAAAAAAACAAATGTCTAAAGGATCTTCAGATAGACTGCCAGGTTTTTACTGGCTTGATCCTAATTCTTTTATGTCCTGGGTCTAAGGCCAAGTGCTTATTTTGATGATTATGGCAATTTAATCTGTGGTTTGACAGAGAAAATAAATGTGGGAATCATCAGAGGTTCACAAGACTTCTTTGCTTCCTTGAGAAACTTTAAGCATGGCAGACAGTTATTTCTGAAACCAACCATTAGGAATGCGAATGATACACCTCTCAGAAAGATTGGGTAGAATTTCCAAATGTAATACAACAGTGCAGTTGTTTGCGATGCCTTTCAGATGCAGGGAGTAGAAGATAAATTCTGATGTATGATTTACATGAGGGGAAAAAAGGGAGCAGGGTGTTGTATGCATCGTTTTAATTATAGGGAAAGTTACTTGTATCTAAGCACAGATTTAACCAGGACGGCCCTGGCAATATGGGAGGGATCTGAGGTGCTGCAGAAAGGATCTCCTGCATTGAACTCCCCCAGCTCCCACAAACGAGCTATTCCCATAAGTTTGTCTCACCGCTACCCTGACGGGGATTGCTAGGGACACAGAGGGACAAGGTCAGCCTCTCCCTACATATCTTACTATGTCCTCAAAACCCCATCTCATTGTTTCCTCTATATTTAAAAAAAGTCTTTTTTCTCTCCTTAGAGTAATTCTCAGCTTTTTCCATTTCTGAGCTCAGAAGCCTTTGTCCTAGGGAAGCTTTTCCAGTAGCTTGGAGAGACGGGAGCGTCACTGCCTTCTGCAGGCAGCAGAGGGAGCCCGGGGCTCACGATGTCAGCTTCAGGAACTGCAGAAGCCTCTTCAACAAATCCAAACAAGTCCATGAACGCACCGCACCCCAGGACCTAAATTCCAAAAGTTAAACTCACTCTCTCTCTCTCTAAAAAAAAAAATGTGTTCTTTCCTCTGATTATAAAACAAATATGTAGCTCTTTTCTGCTTGGAACTTTTCTCCGTTTCCCAAGTCTCCTATAATAACGTTCTAAAAGCACATCGTCCAGAGAGAACTACCATTAACATAATGGAGCTGACACTAGATTTCTCACATAATTGTAACAAGAAGAGTCTGCCCATCTTTTCAAACTTTGTCTTAAAGGTCTACAAAATTCTATTGTATGGATATACTATACTTAATGGACTTGCTCGACATCCTACTTAGACTGTTCAAAATTTCTGTTATTATAGCAAAAGATTTTTCTGTAGTTAGGATTATTTTCGCAGGACTAGTTGCTAGAAGTGGATCACTGTGAGTCAGGGTGTAAGATCTATGTGGTTAAAAACGCTTCCAATTTATATTCCCATCAGCCGTGGATGAAACTGCATTTCCATAGCATCTTAGCCAGCATTTTTATTCTCATTGTGTTAATTGCCAAAAAAGGCATATATTTATTGTGTTCTGCATTTTTTTACTTATTTGAAAGACTCAATTTATTACGTATTTTCTTTGTGTATTAATGATATATGTACTCAAAACACAAATGCATCCAACTGTCCACTCATTCAGCAAATGTTTATTGAGCACCTACAATGTATAAGATATTGTGCTAAAACCTGACACATTATTTCAAACCAAAAGAGTAGCACCTCTTCCTGGCCCCTCCATCCTGGTCAGCGCCTTCTGTCAGCCAACTTGAGAACTTGGTGTGGCTGTCATTGCCTTCTTCAGTCAATTGCCACATTCTGTGAAATTTACCTTGGAAATCTAAGAGTCACCTTCTTTTTACTTCTAGGGCTATCGACTCTTGTTCAGGCACTCAAGAGCTCTTGCAAGGAATATAGGATCTAAAGTATCCAGCCCATAACCTGATGCTGGAATATTCTATCTTTGCTCTATTCAGAAACCTTCCCTTTTCTCCATCTTCTCTTCAATTTCCCAGCCTGAGCTCCAAGGTCTTGGAGCTTCTGGAGCCATCTTACCTTCCCAGTTTTAGTGAGGGCCTTTTCTTAATCATGCCACAGGCCTGCCAACCTGAGGTAGTTGCTGTTCTCTGAACAGGTGCTACATTTTCCAGCAAGTGTGCCCCTGGTCCATGCCACCTTTCCATAGCTCCGCCCATGGAGTCCTCACTCATCTTCAAAAACCAGCTCCAATGCTGCCTTAGCTAAGACAATATCCCTGGCACTGTGAGGCAGATGCCTCCTGAATTCGGAGCCCAGCATCCATTGCATCCTCCCTGGAGTACCTGGAGCATGGGCCACTCCTCCTGGTGGCCCTCACCTCCCTGTCCTCCCCCTCTCTGTACCATCTGTGAGTCAGACAGGACTTGCTCACTTTTGTATCCCATCACCTAGAATAGTCCTGGTACATAGTATTCCCTCTGTAAGTGCTTATTATGAAGAATGAATGAGGAAATAGATAAATAAAGGTGCCACATCGAGACGTCAATCTGTAAGAAAGAAACCAGCCACAGAGAGAAATTGCAAGGATCCACAGAAAGGGAGACTCCCAGCAATGCTCTGGTCCATCCCCGAGCCCCACCCTCCAGCCACAGGGAGATGAGCTGTATACGGCTCCAGGATGCACCTGCCTCCACATCCTTTCATGTACTGCTTCCCTGAGACTAGCGCCTGCAAATGATGTCACAGGGTGATATATGTTCACCCTACTGGCTCTAAAACAAAACTTCCAGAAATGACCTCTATACTCTCTACTGCTCTCTAAAATTCCCTCCTGCGCTAAGACTCTGGAGAAAGAGATTTTTAGCATAGAGTGTTAGTTTATTTTACAAGCCCCCAGGCAATGTGAGAATTTCTTGATCCTGGGCTCCAGCCAAAGGCTTGACTCAGTCTCACTGAAGGTAATGTGCACAGAAAGACCACTGCTCAGGGCACTCCCCGCTTCTGCAAAGCAAAGCTCCTTGGTGTGCGGGGCTGCCCAGGAGGGTAGTCAGAGCAGAATGACTTTCACAAGGAGAGTACTCCTCCCTCTGAGATTTCTGACAGGCATTTCAAACCCTTCTGGAGCAAGAGGCACTGCCAGGCCACCTGCCACCAAAAATAAAGTCCATAAATGACCAGAATAACTGTGTCCATACGTCCGATAATGGCTACAGCAATTGCTTGCAGAAATTTATACCTGGGCTATGACAGAGATTTAGAGAAATCAAAAAAGCAATGGTTAAAAACAGCAACCAAGGACCTCACTAGTTTGTTTTTTTCTCTTTGTTTTGAAAAAAGCAATTGATTGTTCTGGACATAAACATGTGAGGTTGCATTGGAAGTTATCTATATTTTTAATTGAGGATTAGGCATAACAGCTTTTTCCTTAGCTTGTTTCAGTAAATACCACCATTTAAGTAATGTTTTGTTTGTTTTTGTTTTATTTCAGAGAGTTTATGCTCATCATACCCATTATTCATACCTGGAAAAAAAGAGAGAGAATTACAGACACTGCTGATTGCAAACAGCTCTGCCAGGCAAGTGCCCACGTAAGCAAGTCGGACTTTCCAAATACTATATAGAGGGAAAGTGATGGAAGTTGCTCAATCAGTCTGGTCATATTTATCTATCAGTTGTCCTCTGAATGGTTCCATAAATAAAAGGAGAGAAGAGAAACAGATTTATTGCTTACCTACTGTGTGCCAGAGACTCTTCGAGCTGCCCTTTTATGTTTTCTTATTCAAGTTGTACAACTTGTTTATAGCTGAGAAAACCAAGGCTCAAAGACTTTAAATCAATCGACTGAGCTATGTCGTTAGAAATGAGTGGAGCTGGGCTTTGAACTTAGCTCTACGTAAACAGAAGGTCTGTGTTCTTTCTACTCGACTGTGTTTCATTTGAAAGTCATACACATGGTACTGAATCAGTGACGATGCTCTCCTCTGCAGGTAATGTAAAACCTGAGGTAGTAGATTGGATTATTGGTACCAATTCTTCCCTTACCTGTAACAGGATTACACAGCCACAGCTTTTGTCATGTAACTTTGCAGTGTCCCCTCCATTGTGAGTGAAGTATACTTTTCCATTCTGTTAAAATGGTTGGGTTTGGTCATTGACTTGTTTTGCTATGAGAACATGCCTGGGGTGGGTGGCTCTTGGTCTGAGGAGGATGAGTGGCACCACGTGAAACCTGACCCATAGCCTAGACTCCAGCCTGGGTGACTTGCAGCCTGAAACCCAGCCCGGCTCAGCCTAGACCTGCCAACCTGCAGACCCATACACGTAAGAGTAATGTTGTTGTTATTGTAAGACACTGAGATTTTGAGGTTGGTTGTTACATAACATTATTGTGTTAATATTAACTGATGGACCTGATTAAAAGCGACTTAAAACAATTTCACATAACAAGAAGTATGGAGGTCAGTAGCTTCAGGGTTGGTTTTGTGGATCCATGATGTTATCAAAGACCTTCTTTTCCATTCTGCCAGTTGGCCATCTTCAGTATCTTAAGGACCCCGATGGTTACAATAGTTCCATGCATTATATCTTCAAATGGCAGCATTTCAAGGAAAAAGGAAAGAAATAGGTGATATGGACTAAATTATGTCTCTCTCCACCCCCAAATCTACATGTTGAAGCCTTGACCACCCCCAACATGACTACATTTGAAGATAGGGCCTTTAAGGAGGTAATTAAGGTTAAATGAGGTCATAAGGATGGGGCCCTGATTTGATAGAACTGGTGTCCATGTCCTTACAAGAAGGGGAAGAGATACCAGAGCTCACTCACTCTCCGCATGCACAGAGGAAAGTCCATGTGAGGACATATCAGGAAGGTGTGCAATCCAAAGAGAGAGGCCTCGCCAGAAGCAACCCTGCTGGCACCTTGATCTTGGACTTCCAGCCTGCACAATGGTGGCTGTGGTTTAAGCCACACAGTCTGTGGTATTTTGTTAAGAGCAGACTAAGGTGATGGGGTAGAGGAGACTTCTTTTGTTGTGCTCTTTCTTTGTATCATGGAAGAAAATCCTTCACAAAAGTCCCCAGCAGACTCCTACCTTAGGCCATATTGCCCAGAACTGGGTCACATGACTTCTCTAGACCAATCACTGGCAAGGAAGAGTGGGATTGCCATGACTGGTGTCGACCAATCGTGATTAACTACCTCAGACTGGGAACAATGCTGCTCAAACAAATGTAGGGAGGATCTCCTTCAGAATGAGCTGTAATAAACTGTAGTCACAAACTTCAGTGGCTTATAGCAACAAAGGTTTGCTTCATACTCGTGTGGCGTGCCCACGCCACACCTACATTTTATGAGACATATCACCCTCTCTAGACTTCATCGACTGTATCTTGAGCCTGTCCTCGGTGTAGTCAACACCTTTAGTCTCTTTCCCTTGGACCATTTTGCCCAAAAGAAAATATTTACTACATGTCACCTTAATGAATTCAAATGTTGTAACAAAGGGTATTGTGGCCACATCATTGATGTGGTTCTCAGCACAAGGTTGACTTGTAGTTGGCTGTTGTCATTTAAAAGGCCTACTCAGTGTGACCTTTCACCTTTTGCATTTTTTAATCATGCAAGTCCCTGAATTTCTGGACATTCTCTGTTGCCTTTCAATCTTTTCAGACAAAATAGTTCTTTCTTTTCTTACAGTTTCTTTCGGGGATCTTGCTAACTAAACCCAAGAGCAACCAAATCTTGCTATGAACATTGTATTTTCCCATGTTGTTTTGCTTAAAGCCATAGGCACATTAGTGACATTATCTGCTTTCCAAGTTATTGCAGGTGACAATTTTACCTAAATTTTCACCACTGCGTAACATGGGGTGCCATCCTTTCAGCCTCTGATCATGTCCCTTCTTTGCCCACTTTCCAGAACGAAAGCCAATGTTGTACATGCCCAGTGCCAATTATGGGGAGAAGGCAAGATTATACTAAGGTAATAACATACTCCCAAATCTCAGTGACTAACAGAAATGAAGTTTCAATTTTTGCTCATGTTATACATTTGTGATGGGTCACCTCATTCTGAAACCCAGGCTGATGGAACTTCTCTATTTGGAATGTGCTATTCTCATGGCTGAGACATAGTGCATCACTTGCAGGGTTTTGATGGCTCTTCTCAGAAGTGGCACACATCACTTCCACTCCCATATGATTGGCTGGAACAAGTCTATGGCCAAGTTGAAGTCCATGAGTAGAGAGGTATAATCCTTTCCCAAGGAGAGATGATGAGTATTTGGAAACAATTGTGCAGACTAATGCAGAGTGCTTCTGTTAACTAAGAAGAGGGTATAGCTATTGGGTAGGGCAGGCAGGGTCTGCCTCAGACAGGAGGGTGTTACTTAGACAGAGATCAGAACATACTGTTTCAGTTTGGATCTGAATCACCGTGAGAGCTATTATGAAACCCCCTGAAGAGTGAAGTCTGCTACGGTGGTATTGGATATCCCACATGGTACCCAGCCTGGTGATGCTCGTGGTTTGCTGTCAAAGAGGCCCTATCACTCAGCAGGCAGGATCTTTGAGAACTCCTTCTCCTGCATAGCCTGAGGAAAAGCCACCTCACCCTTACTCTCCCACTCCAAGACCCTTGGCCTCTCAGGGTGGCCTTGAAGGCCAGATGCAATTGTGATTGGAGACAGATGCTCAGAGGCAGTGCATTTTTCTTATGAATAATAATGAAACATAATTGTCAAGGCAACATCAGGGAAGCATTGAGAGAGGGTGGGGGTGGGAAAAATCAATGCAGACAAATGCACATTTATTAGTCACCTTTCCATGGACAGATAGCTGCACTTTAACTCACTGCTCTCTCTCTCTCTCTCTCTCTCTCTCTCTCTCTCTCTCTCTCTAACACACACACACACACACACACACACACACACACACACCCACCCCTAGACCAGAAGGCTGAGTTCCAAATTTTGCTCATAATGTTGCATTTGTTTTTTTTTTTTTTTTGCTTTCTCTACCAACTTCCATCTATTCGTAGTGAGTTCAATCTTACATGTATATTTTATGTTTTTTCCCGAAGCACTTGAATGTCTGTGTAGAGTGACATTTAGCTTTTGCATGATGTCGGTTTGGTAGGCAGATAATACTAATGTCTGTAAATTTTCCCATGCTCTGCCCTGTTCACTTTTACTTCTCTCCTGTTTGTTTGGATTCTATTTCAGTTACAAGCAGATAAATGAGCTTGGTTTGCCATCTGTGTGTGTTTCCTGCCAAATGCTTTTTCAGAAGTTCCGACTTCAGCTGCTGTGGTTTGGAATCTTTGCATGGGAAGCCGGCAGCTGTTTGGGCAGCTAAACTCTTGTGCTTGTTCAGTGGGTCTGTAACTGCAGCAGGAATAAGAGGGAAAGTGGGCAGAGCTGAGGTGGCGACGTCACAGACAGCAGTCACAGCTTGGATGACATTTGGGGTTTCTGACGCTTTTCATCCCAGTTTGATTCTCACCTCCTGGGCAACGAAACATGTCAAAGCTCAGGCACTAACTCATTCATCTCTTCCCTACCACAGGGAGGAAATAACATTCACAATTTGCACAGTAAGAAAACACAGATGCTGAAAGGTTAGGTCTTACACAGGCTGGTCTCCTCTGGAAAAGGACTTCAGTCTTTTTCCTTGTTTAGATGGTTCAGGGTATATCTCCCAGCTTTTCTTTTCTATCTTCTTCAAAACAAGGAATCAGGATGAAAACACACACATACACACACACACACACACACACACACACACACGCACACACACAAATTTTTCCAAACAAAACTGATCCAGATACAAATCCAGTCTGAGATCTTGTTCGCAAGTATACAAGAGTGCAGATCCAGATTTAAAATTCAAGCTCTTTTTTTTTTTTTTTTGAGACAGAGTCTTGCTTTGTCACCTGGGCTGGAGGGCAGTGGCGTCATCATAGCTCACTGCAACCTCAAACTCTGAGCTCAAGTGATCCTCCTGCTTCAGCCTCCCATGTAGCTGGAACTACAGGCACCACCACCACTCCGGACTAACTTTCTATTTTTTGTAGAGATGGGGTCTTGCTCCTTCTCAGGCTGGTCTTGAACTCCTGGCCTCAAGTGATCCTCCCACTTTGGCCTCCCAGAGTGCTAGAACTGCAGACATGAGCCACCATGCCTGGCTAAGCATCTCTCTTCTGAAGAGGTCCCAGGGAATGGAAAATATGAGGTTCCTCTTTTTCTCCCACGGGGAGTGGGAGAGCAAAACTCCTATGTGACCATGAGGAGCGATACTTCCGTAGCAGGTCTGTGTGGCAAGGCAGCCCCGTGTTCCTCCAGCAGTAACTGGTGTGCACTCCAGAGCATCCTCCTCTCTGTGAAGCAAAAAAGATTTCCTCTAATCTGTGCTTCAGGCTTCTTGAATCTAAGGCCGAACATATATGTGGCCTATTTGAAATTTATCTGGGTATCACTACAGCAAAAATCAAATGCTTCACCCAGAGCTAATTAATTCTTAAGGATGGATAATCTCTGTTCTAGCTACTCGCCTAGCCATTATTTCACCTATGAACCTTCCAGTACACTTACTGTTCGAATAATGCGGCAAGAAAATGTGCCATGACTTGTGTGCTAAAGTTTTACACACTGCTTTCAATCCCAACCATCATGCCTGGGAATTCTTGGGCATTGAAAGATCTGAAAGAGTGCTGTAAATATCCTCCTGGACTCAGAAAAATAACCAACATTTATTGAGCACTTACTGCATGCCAAGAACCATCCTAAGCATACACTATCTTATTTAAATCTCACAATAACACATATAAACTCAGAGTAACTACACTAAGAACAGACCATGTTTCCTAACTTTCCAGATTAAGTTAACTTGTAGTAGACAACTACAGATGTGATGGGTGGAACATTGGCATGACGATGGTGTCAGTTAGGTGTTGGTTCTATTACTATCTCCACTTTATTCCAGTTTTCTAAAGTGTCTGGGCAAGAACAAGGTGCCATGTTTCTTTCATAAACTCAGCAATCGTTAAGTATTCCAGGAATAAGAGTGTTTACTGAGTGAAAAAGGGTATGTAAAGCAGTGGTCCCCAACCTTTTTGGCACCAAGTACCAGTTTCATGGAAGATAATTTTTCCACGGACTGGGGTGGGGGCTGGGGTGGGAGGAGGCGGAGCTCAGGTGGTGAGTCCAGCGATGGGGAGCGGCAGTGATTACAGACAAAGCTTTGCTCCCTCACCCAACCTACCTCCTGCTCTCCCCGCCCTGCTTCCTAAGTTTCATGGAAGCCAATTTTTCCACGGTAACGTGGGGAGACCGCAGATGTAAAGGAGGACAGACCCAACTACCTAATGAATGAAGACTGATTGCAGTGAGTGCTAAGTCCATACCACAGGGCACCTGACCTACTATGGTGGCTCAGGGACATCTCTCTAACACCTGAAGGATGAAGAGGAGTTGGTGCAAAAGTAATTGAGGTTTTAGCATTGTTGAAATTTGCCATTTGATATTAGAATACATTCTTAAATAAATGTGGTTATGTTGTACATCATTTTAACATGCACTTCTTGCTGTATGTTTTTTTGCTAATGACTTATTACTTGCTGTTTATATTATATTTATTTTGGACTATGGAAAAGACAAAAAGCAAATTCGAGTGATTTTCTTATTTAAGTTCAAAATAGGTGGTAAAGCAGCGGAGACAACTCGCAACATCAACAACACATTTGGCCCAGGAACTGCTAACGAACGTACAGTGCAGTGGTGGGTCAAGAAGTTTTGCAAAGGAGACGAGAGCCTTGAAGATGAGGAGCCCAGTGGCGGCCATTGGAAGTTGACAACGACCAACTGAGAGTTATCATCAAAGCCGATCGTCTTACAACTACACGAGAAGTTGCTAAAGAATTCAACATCGACCGTTCTATGGTCATTTGGCATTTGAAGCAAATTGGAAAGGTGAAAAAGCTTGATAAGTGAGTGCCTCATGAGCTGACCGAAAATCCAAAAAATCATCATTTCAAAGTGTCATCTTCTCTTCTTGTACACAGCGACGAACCATTTCTCAATTGGATTGTGACGTGTGATGAAAAGTGGATTTTATACAACAGCCAGTAATAATCAGCTCAGTGGGTGGACCGAGAAGAAGCTCCAAAGCACTTTCCAAAGCCAAACTTGCACCAAAAAAAGGTCATGGTCACTGTGTGGTGGTCTGCTGCCGGTCTGATCCACTATAGCTTTCTGAATCCTGGCAAAACCATTACATCTGAGGAAGTATGCTCAGCAAATCGATGAGATGCACCGAAAACTGCAAGGCCTGCAGCCGGCATTGATCAACAGAAAGGGCCCAATTCTTCTCCACAACAATGCCTGTCTGCATGTCACACAATCAACGCTTCAAAAGTTGAACGAGTTGGGCTATGGAGTTTTGCCTCATCCGCCATATTCACCTGACCTCTCGCCAACCAACTGCCACTTCTTCAAGCGTCTTGACAACTTTTTTCAGGGAAAACGCTTCCACAACCAGCAGGATGCAGAAAATGCTTTCCAAGAGTTCATTGAATTCTACAGCATGGATTTTCACACTACAGGAATAAGCAAACTTATTTCTCGTTGGCAAAAATGTGTTGATTGTAATGGTTCCTATTTTGATTAATAAAGATGTGTTCGAGCCTAGTTATAATGATTTAAAATTCATGGTCCGGAATCTCAATTACTTTTGTACCAACCTAATAATTTGGATTGGAAAGGTTAGAATGAAAGCATTCTAAGCAGAGGGAAAGGCATGCGTGGAGGCCCTCTGGGGAGAAGGAGCTCATGTTCCAGGGACAGGAAGAGGACCCGAGTCGTTAAAATGTGGTTGGGGAAATGAAGAGTGATGAGAGAGGAGGCTGAGGAGCCAGGTCACCCCTGGAAGAATAGCTCCAGAAAATACTCGGAGTGTGTGCAGCAAGGGGCCTGAATAACAAAGCGCTGTGCTAGGACCCCTGTCCCATCCTAGCACAGCCCTTTCTGGCAGAAGTTACGTGATCTGTGGAAAGAAAGATAGACTCCTACCCCTGCGTAAGGCACCAACTTTTTGGCTCCCTGGGGAGGCCATGCTTGAGTCCATTGGCTTAAGTATAGACAGAAGGGGGCCTGTGTTTCCTTTCTTCCTGCTTGTCTCTCTCTTCTTCAGAGCAGAAATGTGCATATGTGTGTCCACACTTTTCAACTATTTATTTCCAAGTTAGAGTGCCAAGTTGTTTCAGGACTGTTTAGATTCAGTATAACCACAAACAAATCGAGGGACATTTCCATGGAAATATGTCTTTTCATGGAAAATACATACATTGACCAAAATCTCCCAGGGAAATACTCATCAAACTTTTAAAATTATCTGTCTACAGGGAAACACCAACTTTCTGGCTACGTCTTTACTTTTTATGGTGGGTTTCACATAAAAATGCCATGTGAGGAACAACACACTGACATTAAGAGAGGTTGATACAGGTGCATCTATATAATAATATCATTGTAACTGCTGTTGGAGATAGTGTAGCAGAGGCTGAGGGACTGTTTCTTGGAGATGCAGGAGAAAGAATTCAAGTATTTGATAAGGTCTGATTCTTCCCACAAAGGTTTCAGTCAGAATCTCGACCCGATAGGGAAAGCAGGAGTGGGTATCACCACTTCATTTTCATTTTGTTTCTTTCTTTCCTTGAGTGTTAATTTAGCTGTCACGTTTCGTAAACACCACAAAACCTAATTTATATTTACTTGATTAAGAACGAAGGTTCACAACACCTAATCATTCAAAATACATTGGATATTAATATCTGCTACTGCAAGATATTTATAGAGAGTAATATATGTATTATATAAAGTAATATGTGTATTATACAAAGTAATTGTTTAAAGCTCACTGACACACCAAGATGTGAACTTAGCAAATATTTCTAAAGCGGGCTTTAGGCTTGTGATGACAAACTCACATCAGCTCAAAGGTATAGAATGTTTCCATTTTACACTTCCCAATCTTTTCTTCTTCCCCAAGTAGTTCCTTCAGTCATCTAGTGGCTGGTGAACGCCACCCCTGTTCCATACACCGTGCGGGGTGCCTATACCTGGAGCAGACGCACTGTTTGGGAAGGTGTTAATAGATACGTTGGAAGAATATGCGAATTTGTGTTCTCATCGTATTGCTCTTTGACTAAGGTGCAGTGCGTGTTGGCAAAAATCTGCTTCAAAGTTTGGTTTGCTTGCTTGCTTTCTTTCTTTTGCATCTCAAAGTTTTTCTTAAGAAGCACTAAACCGTTATCATCCCAAATATTATTCTGTCTGCTTTGTTGCTCCCTAGAAACTACTGCTAAGTACACCGCGGTAGAGTCTTTTTCAGCGTGCCAATAGCAGACTCAGACCTCAGTCACTGTGTGTGTGATATGATTCCTGCCTTCTTTGGAAAACTTACTTCCTTCCCCACTAGAAAATGTGAAATACATGAAAGATTATGATGACAACAATAATTTGCTGCCAGTCCTGCTGCTGTTGTTTCCATGCAGCTACTGCCACCAGCACCTCCATCGCGACCCCATAACGTCATCATTACTGCCGTCACCACCACCACCTCCGTCATCTGCACCTTGAACGTGCAGTGCACTAACTCGTCTCTTCATCTGTTCAATAAATGCAAAATTATCCTCTCCATCAAGTCCGTGTTTTCTGCGCTGGCTCACGTGTATAACTCAGACCACTATTCCCCAGTCAGAGAAGCCCAAACCCTGGGAGTCATCCTCGATTCCTTGTCCCTTATTTCTTCCACCTCAAATCCAACCGCCAATCCCCATCAGTTCTACCTTCTCCTCCTCTCAGTTCCCGCAGCTGCTGTCTTAGGTCAGGTTCTACAACTTCTCCTCCAGATTGGGGAGGCTAATTGTAGTAGGTAGTGTACAGTGAGGGAAAAAAAGGTATGTGTGGGGGTGGAGGGCTTTGGTTCAAATCCCGGCTCTGATACTCTGGTTACCTCTTAGCTTCCTGGAGCCCGGGTGCTTCCTCTATAAATGGGGCACAGTGACACCTGGGACTCTCCATTGTCACTAAGATCCAATGAGGTAATGCTGTACATGAAGTGCTTCGTACAAGGCAGGTGCTCAATAAATGGAAGACGGCGTTCCTATCCCTGCAACACTGGGGAACGGGATTAGCGTTGTAATTGGTCCCCAGGCATACTGCCCTCATGTCCACCATCTGCCACAGCACTGGGAGAAAATGCTCCAGTGATGCCCGCACTTTCAGACGAAGGATCTAGCACCCGCCAGCCTCTCCAGTCTTGCCGCCCACCGTGGCTCTGGTGCTCTTTGCTCCGGCCATGCAGAGGGGTTTGTCGTTCCTCGCCTGCCCCACGGATGAAGATACTCATGTTCTGGTGTGGAGAGATTCGAGCCTATCAAACTAGACATTGAGCTGCAGCCTTTGAAAGGACATGTGCAATAAAGAGCTGGCTGAGTACAGATCGACACTGAAATAAACGTTGGCAAGGTGCCTTTCACAGGGTGGCCGGAGTGACACAGTGAGCCTTCTAGCGGAATTCCTCTTCTAGCAGAGCTTTACAACCAGTCCTTCCTCCGTAGTAAAACTGGGGGAAAGCTGGCTGCTTTCTGGGGAGGCTGGGAGGGATGAGGTGAGAGGGAGAGAGTCATGGGAAAAGAAAGGTGACATTTTGCCAATGTTCTATGAATCTTTCAGAGACAAATGAGTACAGGAAAACCCCAAAGACACTACACGTCGTGGAGGGAACACTGAGAGGAGGAAAGGGAACATTTACAGAACAAATGGAGTGTCAAAGAACAAAACATTAGGAAGAAGAAAGAAGAAAAGGTTCTGGGGGCCTGCGTTCATAGGCAGTGCGGCTTGGGCTAGAAACTATGTTCTTGCTTAGGTAGACACAGACATCTAACAAAGTAGAAATCTAAACAAAATCTCTCACCTCTTTCAGGATAGAATCAGGACTGAAACTGCCGCGTTGCACAGTGTAAAGACATTCACTGACTGCAACAGCAGTAGGTCATACTTCATGAGCATTTGTTATGTGCTGGGCACATTTCTAAGTGCTAAGTAAACATGAACTCATTCCTTATGAGATGCTATTACTATTCCCATTTTATAGATGACAAAACTGAGGCACAGAGAGGTTGAAACCTGGCTCACAGTAAGTGGCAGAACTGTGATTCGATCCCAGGCAGTTCAACCCTAGGGATGCTGTTGTCAACTATTGACAACCTGTTGTCCTTCATAGTCTGATACCCACGTTCTTGCAAATTAAATCATCTGTTATATAAATGAAATCTGCCTTTCTAAGAAATTCATGGTTTCCAAATTGCTAGTACTGAACTTAGTATATGGACAGACGAGCATAACTGAAGTGCGGAATAACGCACGCAGAGCCACTTCTCGTGACTTAGAATCCATCCTTCTTCCCACCTTTTCGCATTCTGTTCCCTTTTCATGCCTGCTCTTCCCTCCTCATCCACTTTGGCTCTCGAGGCACATCATTATAAGCATGTTCTTGGGTACACCCCCAACTCCCTGAGCCCCTTTCCCTCCTTCCTACTCACTCGGCAAAACCCTAAATCTGGTTAAATCCAACTCGCCACACACAGCCATGCTGACCAGCTCTGCTTTTAAGTTAACTATCATGAACTTCACGGAGGCCCTGGGTGCTCTTCAGCGATCTCAATATGTATTAATAGTTCCCTGGCCTTAGATCATTTGCTCTTCCTGGGGGTAATTACACGTCTAACAGTAAAGTTTATTAGGAACCTACAACATCCTAAAACAGGCAGGACCACTGAGGATTCAGACCGTTCAGGAATGAAGGGCTGAGTCACCCCATCAGAGAAAGCACCCCACCAGCTGAGGGCGGAGGTCAAGTGCAATGTGTAGTGAGAAAACAAAGTGGCAAACACCAACCGGGGCCTCGTGACTAGTTACAAAAGTGAGGACCGTGGCAGGTAAGCATATTTTCTTCTTTGCTATATGTACGTACGGAGAGAGATATACATGTGCCCATACGTCTATGCATGTAGATAGATAGCAGGAGACATTGATTGCTCCTGTCACTCTAAGCTGTCACCTGCCATTCCTGCTTCCTTTAGATAAAAATCTACTTCCACAATTGCCACTGTGCCTGCAGAGCCCCCACCAAACCCCTCTGATGTGTCATTACCCTGCACTCTCATGTTTCCATAAACTTCAGAAACCGCTGAGATAGAGAGGGGTTTGGAAATCAGAGGCCCTCAGACCTCTGGCTCAGGGTCAGTTCCTAGTTCCATTAATGGTTAGGTAATGCCCAACCGGGAAATGACCCATCCATCACTCGCTGTTTCCATGGAAGCCACTAACTAAAAGACTTACAGAAAACAACCAGGCATCAACTGAGAATTGCCCGTAGCACCCAAGACGGCCTCTCCGATAACAGTGTGTTTCTCCACGGACGCAGACCCCGGCTTGAGAAATTGCCATGAACGTGTAAGTGCTCTGGCTATCTGAAGCCCAGCTTCAAATAATTCATTGCAGGAAGCATGAAGTTAGAAGATTTAAAAAGCAAATCAATTTCCTACCAGTTCCAGTTGGATTCTGAAGCTGAATGTCATTTAGTTGGTCTCCCTCCAGAAATGGAGGCAGAAGAGGAACCAGCACAGACTCCTTCATCTGTCTCCATGATAACAGGCTTCTCGGTTTCTCTCTAAATTGAAGTTACTGGTGGAAACAGATAGAATCACATTCTGGGCAACGACTCAGCCCCCAGAAATAAGGCAAATTCACTCTGCCGGGCAGCCAGACACAGGAGACTGTAGTTTGCACCAGTCCCTGTGGGCGTTTGACCTGACACCTGGGTGCACAGCACCTGCCAGCCCCGTGCTCCAAGGGCTCAGCTTCCAGGCCGCCTGGGTGGCCTGTCGCCTGGGTAGCGCTGGCTGAAGAGCAAGCTCTGTTCTTGGCCGACATGCTTGCATCTGGCAAAAACATCATGCAGCTGTAGCCTCCACTCCAACAGCGTTGCGATTTTCCTTGCCCATCCCAGCCTGTCCTGATCATCTTGTCCCCATGTGCGCAGGGGACATGGCAAGATGAAGGGAAACTTGTCTTTGCTTCTGCCCGGAGTGTATTTTGGTGGCTGGCATTTCCCTTGTTTCTCAGCTGGACTGGTTCTCCCTTTTGAGCAGGGCAGAGGTTGTGCTGGCAGGGCCAGGGCTGGAGATGAGAGCACAGACTTTCCGCCCCAGTCTCAGAGAAGTGGGCATCTTGCAATTTCCTACAGTGGTCGCCCCTCCTGGGGACATGGTCCCACGAAGGAGCTGATGATCCAGGGGTGGCTGTTCGCTGCATGTCCAGTGGAACTTTAAGCAATTTTAGGGGAAAACCTATAGGAAGAAAAGGGCTGGGCCTTTGTCCACGACAGGACTGACAGTTCGCAGAGAGCAAGGCCGAGAACAGAAACCTCGAGACCGGGGATGGTGCCGCAGGGCTGCCGGGGGTTGGAGTAAGGCCAGGTCATCTCAACAATTATTTCGTAGTGCTTTCTGTTTGCAGAATGTTTTTGTGGATATATTATCTCATAGGAGTGCAGCAGAAATAAGTCAGAAAAGTTATCTGGGAGTAGATAAGCTGAAAATTGGGTCAGATAAAGCCTTTTGTTCTCAAATATACGTTCTGGCAAACACCTGGTGTCGGGAGGCATGCCGTGTGTGTAGAATTACAAAGGAATATAAACAATATTGTCCCTCCTGTTCACACGGTTGGTCTTTATAGTTCACAAGAGCTGACATATACATTATTTCACGCTAACTTCACATAAAAGCCTGAGAAACTTTTCACAGCTTTGGAAACTGCGACCCAAAGATGTTAAAGGAGTTTCCCCGCAATCCAAAAACTCTATGTGGCAAAGCCACGCCAAGACTTCTGAGTCTGTCCCCAGGGGAGAGGACTCAAGTGCCTGCAGGCTTGGTCTAGGAGTATAAATGGGTGACACCAGGTCCACCTAGGACAGAGTGGTAGAGACTTTTTCAACTGGAGAGCAGAGACTTTTGTTACTGACAGTCATTTGCATTTGCAGCACTTTGCATTCCGAATACAACAGGTCTGTGGCCCACACATCAGGTGGAGGCTTCTCACAATGCCACGCTGGTTCCAACACCATTTCTGTAACAACACAGCACGCTTGCGGGTCTTCGGAAATGTCAGGAAACCCCGGGGTGGGGCAAGCAGAGATAACCTCAGAGAATGTTCTTAGAGCTTAAATCTCCAGGGGGAGCTTGCTTCTGGGTGTGTGTCCTCCGCTCACAGGCAGGCATGGACTTCTCTTCTCTCCAGGCTTGGCTGCCTTCGCACTCCTGGAAGTAGAATTTTGACAACTGAACCGCTGAGCCCTTCTGTGGGTTCCGGGTATGCAAAGCAGCTTGTACTTGGCATTCATGGCACAAGAGCCCTGCTTCTCACAGTAAAGAAAGCCCAGTGGGGCAAGCACCCTCCTACCTGCAAGCAGGCAGCCTGGCAAGAATGCTGCTTAGGGAAAACCATTAACCAATACTAAGTGAGGCAGGCTTAACTTAATGTGGCCCAGTCCTCCCACGGAATGCTAACGCAACAGTTTAACGTAGACACAGAGAGGAGTGGAAATCTAAGGCACAGAAAGTGAAGAAAGCAAGTTATCAAATAATGCACGGGGAAGAGTCTCATTTAAATATAAACAACGATCCCCCAAGAGATCCATATATTTTTGGATGTACATAAGCATTGAATATGTACAGAAAAAAGATCTGGAAGGTCACAAACCAAATTAATATCAGTGGTTATTTCTAAGAAGGAGTAGGGGAGTTTGGTTAGTGGGAATAGATAAAGAGAACTTCTGCTTTTTATTCTAAATATTTTTGTATCGAGTGTATCTTTTATGATACAAACATGTTCAAGTGTTACTTGTGAAATTAAAAAACAAAAGAAAATAAACAAAGCTGGAGTGAAGGCATTGAAGTTTCGGGTGCCTGAACAGCTCAGTGGTGTGTTGGCAACCTTTGGAAGAGAATCTCTCCTGCCGGTGTGCCAGCACAGTGTGCCCTGGCTGTGTGTGTCTCTTTTAGATCTCCTAGCCGCTCTAGGGCAAGGGCTTGTCTCTTTGCCGAGTCGTAAGTGCGCTGAGGGCAGGGCACAAGCCCTATTCGCGTCTGTGCCTCCGACACGCAGCACACAGAGCCCAGAATGCAGGAAAGATAACTGAATGAATAAGTGACATGAAGCAATGCTAACTTCCAGAACTGAGGGCCCAGAGGCCCTGACCTGAAAAGGCCCTCTGCGACTCACAGAACGTCGCCAAGCCGTCAGACCAAAGGGTCTTACTTATAATGCAGCAGCTGCTTGGGATCCGGGCTCTTCAAAGATCTTACAGCACTCCCCCTTGCCACATACTTCAAAATATACACGACCTACAAAGGAAAGCGTTCCTTCAAAAGGAGCTCTGGCAGTTTCAAAGGCCTTGGCCCCAGGAGTTATCTTTAGTGTACCTTTTTATCTTTCACACTTGCCTGTCATATCTAGTAAATCAGTGTGTCCTTTCCTTTTCTTTATTTCCATTCTCTGCACCCTGATTCCCTCTCACCGCCTGCCCCAAGGGTGACAAGGGTGCCCAGATATTGATCCCTGGGTGGTCAGAGCCCCAGGCCATCCCCTCCCGTGGCAAACTGCCTCTGCCCCGTGTATGCCTGTGCACACACTCATTTGTTCTGTCTTCCAAGAGGCGTGAAAAATTCTGGAAAGCCCTATGCATAGTAATACTCTCCAGGGATTAGGGGGATGGGGGGCGAATCTACAACTAAAGGACACGGGGAACACTAAAGGGAGGGAAGGGCACGCCTTTAACCTGTATTTGGGTGAGGCAAATACATAAAGTATAACTAGAATGTTTGTACCCTCACAATACCTTGGAATAATAATATAAAAAAAATAAAAGAAAAAAAAAAGTACAAGCCAAATGTTGTGTGCCTACATTTTTTTTTTGTCTCTGTTGTTTGGAAACTACAATTTAGGATATTCTATGCACATTTTTGTTTTTACAAACATAAAACAGCTGTCCACTTGTGTGGTAGTGTTTTTGCTCCATAAATGTTTGCACTGTCATCTTGAGCTTTCAAGTTTTCTGTATTTATCTTGAAACTTCTGGAGAAACTGACAGTCCACTGTGGTGACATTTCCCTGAAGCCCCCTTGTAATTGGGTAAAAAAGTCGTGATCCATGAACACATGTTTTGGGGTTAATTGTATTTGTATCTTTAGTTTTTCTTCTGTTTTCCCAAGATATATAAAAATTAAACATTTGAGATTGCACATTAGTGCACTGGATTTTTATCTGGGGTTGTCCCTCCTCTAAATGGGGATAGGGGTATAGGAGTGTGGGGCAATGCCTACTAACTTTATTAGTGATTTGGGAGAGGTAGTATCCTTATTCCAAACATCCTAATCTAACACTACCCTGTGTTTTCACTGAAAACTCTTCCTGTCATTCTGGGTAGTTTATGCTGTTTATTTATTTACCTTGTGTAAGGAAATTCCTTCCTTTACTGTCCTCTTATCTTAGATCAAAGTTTCCACCTAGGGACTCTTACTTAAGTAGTATTGTCTGAGACTGCATATGTTTTTTCTTTTCTTTTCTTTTTTATTTTTTTTAAAGCTTTCTGAGTTTTTGCCCCATCTGCACTCTCTGGTTTTCCTTCCTTCTGACTATTGTGTAATGAATATTCATAGTTTCCCTTATTAATGTAATAGCATGCCATTTGTCAGCTCACTGGCTTTCTTCTATTATACATATTTTAAATTCTGTTTCTTTTACTTATTTTTAAATTTTTGTTGTCTTTTTTTTGTCTTCTATAAATTTTTTTCTTTCTAGAGCTTGTGGTCATGTGTTTTTCCTCTGAGACATATGTGCAGGTCTAAAACTGCACAGTTCAAGATGTCAAATGGCTTAAAAGGATTTCTCCTGTGGACTGAAAGAGTGAATCTGTGCCCTTCTGAGAGTATAGCCGGACTACGTGAATACCAATAATTAGACATCTTTTATTTTAAGTGCTGGGCAGCTGTTAATCTTTAGTTGAACTTGGAGATCTTTAGTTATTTTGCTCTCTTTAAAGGGCTCTTCTCCATATATGCATCTCTTTGGCAGGGTTGATGGCAGCCCAGGATACTGGCATGTGATAGTGTGAAACAGGAAGGAAAAAAGCGCATCTGAAAAGGAAAATCTGAAGTGTTCTGAACATTAGACTTTGTTTTTTTAAGTGGTTTTTAATCCATTAAAAAAAGTAGACTACTTAAGCATTGTGAATGTTGATTCATTTTTCAGTGACTTAAAGGTAAAATTTCCGTCTCACACTTGATCAGAAAGTCTAGCAATTAATGCTCCCCTTTAGTGTCCTCAGTCTTCCCTCCGAGGCTTGATTAGGATAGCAGTTGCAGGGGCGATAATGCCTTCCTGGAGTTTTCAAACCTTTTATTGAAACCAGTGGTTAGTATCTCTCACTGCGGCTTAAAAACGCAGCTCCTGAACCTTAAAAGCCACTGATGATTTCATCTGGAAGGCTGAGTTATTGGGTGTGTGGGGTTCCAGGGACAGACTGCTGTCTTCCTCTCTGTCATCCTCAGAGGCCCTGCAACCCTTTTTCTCATGCTGGCTAATATCAGGCAAGACTCAGTGCATAGTTATAACATAGTATATGGGGCTTCAGAGTTTACAAAACAGTTTCACATGTTATTTGATTGAATTCCTGCAAAACCCTGTGCAGTAGTGGACATATATTTCCAACTCTGTTTCGTAGAGGAGGAAATTGTTCTCGGAGAAGGTGAGTGCCGTGCCCCAGGCCACTCTTTTTGTCCTCACAGTGGAGCTTTGTGTGGAACCCAGGTTTGCTGCTTTCTCACTCCCACTCCATTATTGTGTGACACCTGGAAAAGTCAGCATTTAAGGATGTCATATTCAGCATCAAATTAGGGGAGGTGGGTGACCTTGAAACCCTAGTGATGTGGATTTCAAAATGATAGTTATTCCTTCAAAATTATAACATCAGTGACAAGTAATAAGAGTCACTAATTTGTCTATTCAGACAAAAGCATTTTATTTTGCATGTTCCATGTTTCTGTGTTCCAGATTTATACACCCAGATACTTAATTTTACATAGCCGTGAAAAGCATAAATCCTGTTTTGTATTCTTTAGATGCTCCAAGAACCAACAGGTCAAATTGGGGTGGAGTATTGGCAGTTTGGCTAAGAGGAAAGAAAGGAGAAGTGTCTAGCAACCATCCCCTGAGAAAAGGAGATAAGTCGGACAGCATCACATACTGGGGCAGAGGTTTGGTGCTAACAGGAAGCTGCTTATGAGAAGGATTTAGCATTAGATAAGGATTCGAGTCTGTGCCCTACCACTTAGTAGCTTTGTTACCATGAACATACAATGCCAAAGACCCCTAAGGTTCAGTAGCCTCCTCTGAGAGTGGAGGCTGGGAGGCGAGAAGCCAGGGTGCTGGAGCGAGCTGTCTTGTCACAAACCTGCAGTCGTATCCAGGCTCCAGCACTTCTTGGCCGTGCGGTAGTGCACATCTCCAAGCCTTGGCTCCTCATGTTCGGCAGAAGGATAGTAGTGATACTTAGCTCATAGGGTTGTTAGGATCATATCAGTTTTAAGAAATGCAAAATGCTTAAAATAGTGAGTGGCTCACAGTAAATTCCCTATTAAAAGGTAGTTGTTACTTTTAGGTGGAATAAGTTAGGGTAATACGTGGCACATATATTAAGCTTTCAATAGGTTAGTTTCTTTCTCTCCTGTCTGGAAATGTTGTGGTTAATTAAGCATAACGAAAGGAATTCAAAAGCCACTAAAATATAATATTTTAATATTGCCATCAGATTTCATTCATATAATTGTTGGCCTCTTACACCTTGGACGTTTATTTTTTAAATGTGATATTTTTTGCAGTATTAATCATTTGCAATATTGTGTTGTATCATGTCTAGGAAATTCATTATAAGCCTTTCTAAGAGAGAAGGCTTTGTGATAAAAGCCAGCTGCCCAGACATTTCCACCCTCCTCACCCATCCCCCAGCAGGCTGCAGAAGCAGCGCGTTGGCATAGGTCCAGATTTCCTAAGTGATGGGATTGTTCCCGGGCCAGGAATGAGAGGAATCTGCCCAGATTGGAGATGGCTTTAGCTACTTTTCTGCTTGCTTCGTACTTGTAGTCTTATTCCCAAACTAAACCTGACCTAGCACTCTTTTCCATTGTTGGGGTTGCTGTTTTAATGCTTTGTGTGGAGGTCTGGCCATTTGAAAAACTAATTTCTGAATCTACTTTTTGATTCCATGGGAGCTTGTCTGTTTTTCTTTATGCTAGAGAAGAACTGTGGGTTAATTTTAATTTATAGTTATGCCTCTGCAAATCAACACAGTTGGCCACTTGTAGCACCTTTCTTGATCTGAGCCAGGTATTGAGATTGTGGTTTTACTTTTCCCATTTTACTTAGAGGCGGAAGGTTTAGTTATGTGAATGGCTTAGGCCAGGAAATTATTGGCTATTGTCAATGGAATTTGTTTATCTTTTCCACTCCTACATTCCTAGACTCTGAGAGAACTGGTCATCACTGTGATTGCACTTCAGTTTTTATCGGCTCCTCCCCTTGCTCTATTTTTGTTAAATACTTGATGTTTCTCTCTTCTTTGGGTGTAAGTTTAGGGACCCTTATGCAGACATCTCAAAAAGGGCTCTCGTACCAGTTGTTAAAATAAAAAGATCACTGCTGCCGAATACTTCCCCAGTACTCTTTATTTGGCTACCTCCAAAATGCTTGTTTTCTATAGTTATTCTCTATGATTTAGAATTTCTCTATTAATGTCTTATAATTTTTTAAACTTAAGATTGATGTACATATGATTCTAATGAGCTTCTAGACCAGCACTGTCCAACAGATATATAATGCAAGCTATGTAATAATTAAAATTTTTCTACAACTCACATTGAAAAGGTAAAAGAAACATATGACTTTACTTTTAGTATACTTTTTAACGCAATACATCAAACATATGAATTGTAATATAAGTTATTATTGAGATATTTTACTCTTTTTTGTATTATTTTAAAAATAATGCTTGTATATTTTGTAATTACGGTACATCTTCATTTGGACTAGCTACATTTCAGGTGCTCAGTGGCCACATATGGCTAGTTGTTACCTTATTGGCCAGCACAGCTCTTTACTGTAACTCTTCTTCTGTCTAGAAAAGGCATTGCATTGTACTGGCAATTTTTTTCCCATCACAGCAACCTAGAAAAGAGGCATGAATCTGGGCCTCAAGTCTTTGCCCATAATTAGCACTTACCTAGAGAGATGTCCTTTGTTAGAAAAACTAACTGTGGGATAAAAGATCCCAAAACGTGAATTCAGCTACAGCATGTGTAAAGTCACCTAAACGGTAAGTAGGCTGACTCCTTGACTGATAGTGATAAACGTCACTTTGTCTTAAGCCAGGAGTAGCAAGGCAGGAGTAGCAGTCCGGACAAGGCATTTAGCACGATCTCTGGATGCATTTTTTCACAGAGAAGCTGTGCAACTCGGTTTTATGCTACTGAAGTCTGCTGCAAAGCTATGAATATTATTTGTTTGTGATTGGCACTTCACTGTTTTTTTTTTATTCCCAATTACTTTTCAAGGTCCTGAGGTTTAACTCATGAAAGGTGATTTTTAAGATGCTAGCTTGTCTGCTTTCTATTTCGCCTTGTACCCTGATTTTTCCCAGGATCCTTCAGTTACCTTCTTTGGGCAATTGGTTATCAAGTGTTAAAGGTCATTACTGAGTCTTTGATGTAGTTGGCTGTGGCCAGATATCAGCCATCAGAAGATCTGGTCCATATGATCTGTTTTACAACAGTGCTTCTCAAACTTTAGTGTGGGTATGAATCACCTGGGGATCTTGTTAAAATGAGATTTGATGCAGTAGGTCTGAGATGGGGCCCGAGATTTTGCGTTTCTTACAAACTCTCGGATAATGCTGATGCCGCTGGCTCACAGACCACGTTTGGATCGGGTGTGAAGGTAACAAAATGCCAATCTCTAATAAGATTTTACCAGCCTGCAGCAAAGAGAGTAAAATAAGAATAATATAGTGAGCTTTTCTGCTAAGCTAAAAGTACTTTTTTGTTTTATTTATATATTTTAAAAAATTTATAGATAATTTCTTTCCTGCCTTCTCGTTACCATGGTGATTGTAAATGGTAGATATTATTATTATTTTTAAATGAACTTTCATGACAAAATTAAAAAGCTGACAACCCTATTCATGTCTCCAAGTTAATAAAAGAAAATAATTTTACTGGTTCACAAACTCCTTAAGTCTGATGCCACCCACCATTTAAATTAGCAGTTTATAACTTTCTTTCATAGCATTTAAGTATTTCGTATTGATACAATTGGGTAGTAATGCCACTTTCTCCACCATATTTTAAGCTCTATTTTTTGAGAACATCACTTCGTCCCTAGCGTCTAGCACTGGGTCTGGTGTCTGCTCGTCCCCAGTCAATACTTTTGGGATGGCTTTATTCAGTGGGTCTCAGTAGTAGTGGTACTGCCCCCTAATGGAGCATTTGGGAAAATGGTGGGAACTAACTTTGGTCGTCCCAAAGAATGGAGTAGTGTGCTCCTGGTGTTTGGTGGGCACGGGGTGGGGGTGCTTAACATTGTAGTATATAGATCAGCCAACCAAGTGAAGGCTTATTCTGTGCATTTTGCAAAATCCTTGAATGCCCCTATTGGTGGTGAAAACCCTTCAGCCTAACTTGGTAAAAAACCTATCTATAATTACCTGAGCCAAAAACCTAACTCCATTTAACAAAAAAAAAAGACAATATTTTGTGTGTCTGTGCCCAATTTTAATATACAGTAATGCATTGCTTAGGGATGGGGTTATGTTCTGAGATATGTGTTATTAGGTTATTTCATTGTGCGAACATCACAGAGTGTATTTACATAAACCTAGATGGCATAACTGCACATGTAGGCTTTATGGTACAGCCTATTGCTCCTAGGCTACAAACCTGTACAGCACGTTACTGTACTGAGTACTGTAGGCAATTATAACACGATGGCAAGTATTTGTCTATCTAAACATAGAAAAAGTACAGTAAAAATATGAATCTTATGGGACCAACGTAATATGTGCAGTTTGTTGTTGACTGAAATGTTATTATGCAACACGTGACTGTATTCTGAAATTTTCAGAAATGCATCTGGGGAGTACTTCAATAGTTGTACTTTGATTTATTGGTAACATTACAAAGAAATGTTTAGCGCTTTGGCAAATGATACTGGTAGACATTAGCAGTAGTGCTGCTTGTGATATTTGAATTATTATACACATACCTGCAGTAATACACATTTGTCAGAAATATAGTGAGTATGCATATGTGTGTATGTGTACACATACATGTAGCCCTTGTTTCAAAATATCCAATAAAAAGTGTTGAAAATGTTCAGGTGAATGTTTTTTACTTTTTAAAAATCCAAACTTACTCATTAAAAGTATTTGTAAGCATCTTACTAAATCATTGCATCATTTAATGTAGTTATGCCTTAGTATTTACATGTTAGAATATATATAAATATATGCACATAAATACAGAAATTACACGTATGAAAGGCAATAAAAATTACTTCCCTTTATTTTGTCTTTATATTACAGCTTGGGCTTTATATTGTTTTTGTTTCTCTGTATATACACAGACTATCTCTGTAGATTATAAACATTTGCTATCCAAAGGTGGTGCTGCTCTGATAGGATTGAGAACCCCTATTCTCATAGAAGCAGCATAGAATCAAGGATTTCTATGTTCTGGCCGTGGTTTATTTCTCTAAGCAACTCATATAAGTTTTCTGAACTCACTTGATGATCTACGTTATTGCTGATAAGGTAATGTTATAATGTGATAAGTCGTGATAATGCTTCACGGATGATTAGATATGTGGAAAATGCCTTGGCTTACATGGTGACTCTTGTCGGGGGCTCCTCAGAAAGGCAAACTGTCCCCCGAGACCCACTGTTCTGCCTCACTTGCGTTTTCAGTTAGGGAAGACAGACTGTCTTGGAGGAAGGGATTTGGCTACTGCTGAGTTATGAAGGGGTGGGCGGAATAGTGGTAGTGGTGGTGGAACAGTGTTGATGAGTTAAAAGTTCAAGTTTATCAAATGAATGACAGTAGAATGTGTTTTAGCTTTGCAGGAAGAAGTAAGGATCCTTAGACGAGGGGCCAGTATTGTAAGAATTTTTTGACAGTTCCACGTTTGTCTGTTCCAAAGTGATTAACAACCAAACCCAAGAAGACTCGTAGACTAAGGAGACTTGTGTGTCTCATTCAGCAGTTGGCTGGGGTGGGCCATAAAGCTCAAAGGCGAAAGGGGTACACAGCGTATACAGGAAGTGCTACGAAAGGCTCTTGGGACCAAGTTGGGGAAAAATGATACCGGGTTGCCCGGCAGAAAGCCCCTTTGAGCACAAATAATTTTAGTCTGCTTAGATCTGGCTAGAATGTTGCTCATTAATTGGGGCTAGAAAGATACTGGGGCTCAAGGGTAATTGGCACTGGAGAAAGGCCACCCAAGGTGAATCCACTTAAGACAAAAATAAAAATTTTATAGTTAATAATGCATAGAAAGTTTGATTGAGATTGGGTCTTTTAGAAAATAAACTGATAATCATGAAAAGAAGGTTTGTTCCAGTTTTTATTTGCAACTATGTGCTAATTCTTAGGGAGAAAACACATGAATTCGGTAAGATATTTTTAGAATAATTTTTCTGACGATTTATGTAATGATACAACATGCCATGCTTTGCTTAAGCGTAATTCTAAAGAGATTCCTTTCTTTAGCGTTGTTTGGTCTGTAGAAAAAAAGAGGTGTCCATTTATTTATTTTTATTTTTTCAAGGGATTTTTAAAACTTTTGATATATATTTCATTCTCCTTTAAATCATCTATAAAATTGTAGATTTTTTTCCTCTTTAATTATTAATTATAAAGAGGATCCTGAGACCCTCATTTCCTGTGGTTTTGCTTGCTGTGATTTAAGCAGTTTTCCAACATTACTTTCATCAGTCTCATGAAATACTGTCTCTTTTGCAAGATTTGTAGTTGATTTGTTTATATTTTCATGCCATTGGCGGGGAGGGCAAGCAGGGAGGAATGTTAAAGTGCGAAACTGATTTTATATTAATAAATTTTCTTCTGGATTCAGTTATTATAATTATTAAGGGGACACAGTAAGCATGTTTACTGTGAAAAATAGTTATTAAACATAAAGAACAAACTGTATTGGTAATGCATTGCTTAATATGATAAGGCAGGGAATGCTTACAGGTCTTAAGATTTGCCTGACATCAAAACTATAAAGTGGTCCTTTGTTTGATGATCAGGGCTTTGACAACCTTGGGTCAATGTGCCATAATAAGATTATGGATAGGAGAGAGTGTTTTTTTGTAAAACAAGAAAGGCTATGGCAGAAGAAAAGGTGAGAAAGGAGATTCTGTGTATGCCCAGAAGATCAGTTATTAATATAAGTGATCAGTTTCCTAGAGAATGTTTTTTAATTATGAAAACCTAAGTTTGGGGATAAATATTTAGATTGCAGGCCCCCTTGTCCCCTATAGATTTTATGTATTTTGTGGTGCCAGTTTGGTGATCAGAATCTTTTCAAGGGCTAAAATGTGTTCATTCTTCATAGTCTCTATCGCAGGGTCTTATGCAAGGTAAGTTTTTAATAAATGCTTGTTGGATGGAATTGATGAATATTATGAATTTATATTCCTCCATGGTTTTGTATTTGTAGAGTTTCTCTGAGCTGCCCAGGGTTGCCATTATAAAATTTAGTCTGACACCTTTTTTGTGTTATACTTTTAAGGTAACATTTTCACCTGAGATTTGGATCACGGCTGTTAAATGTTTGCTTCAAAGAGAACACTTTGTTCTTTGAAATTAATAATAATTGAGAAAAACCCCACACACTGGATCGCGTCTGTGCAGGGATCTTTCTCTTCAATATTATGAGCAATTATAAATCATGGCCAAAGAGAAGCCTTGTAAATTATCAATATTCTGAAAACAATGAGGCATCTCTCCTACTACAAAGATAATACTGGAGTTAATGGAAGTGCCATATGCCTAGGGGTAGATGTCATCAAGACAAACATTTAGTTTGTCAAAGTGACATTTAGATGACTATAAACAATATTAATCCAGTCATGAGCTCTTGTTAAGCTTAAGTCTGATTTTAAAAGTAGCTATTTTAGGTTTATTTGTTTATTGCTGTCTGATGTAGCAAGTGTTTCAAAACCATCAAACTTTTAGGGTAAAAAATAGAAACTGTCATAAAATTATTCAGCATTTGGATTTATTTTTACCAAGTGCTTATTAACACAGTCCTTCTCGGTTATTTGAATTGCCTGGACTTCTTGGACTCATCCAATTTTATTGTGAATTATTGGAGAAACTAAGCTCCTTTCTCCACGTAAGTTACCACGACTATCCTGTGTAGAAAGAGGTATTAGCAAAGAGAGACTTTGTGTGATATAACAAGACTTCATGATGCAAAGCCAACCAAGGGAGCACAGCCATCTCTAAGATCCTCGAAAGCAGCTGTGTTCTGACTGGGGAACACGTACATTCGGGGAAGTGCAGAAAGACTTGCCAAGAGGTCTGTACTCCTGGATAGTTATAAGACAATCGATTTCCAGATTCTCAGCTTCTGAAGTATTCTTCCCGAAAATTGATCTCTGGGCATACACAGAATCTCCTTTCCTGCCTTTTTTTTCTGCCATAGCCTTTCTTGTTTTACAAAAAAACACTCTCTCCTATCCATAATCTTATTATGGCACATTGACCCAAGGTTGTCAAAGCCCTGATCATCAAACAAAGGACCACTTTATAGTTTTGATGTCAGGCAAATCTTGAGACTATAACCATTCCCTGCCTTATCATATTAAGCAATGCATTACCAATACAGTTTGTTCTTTATGTTTAATAACTATTTTTCACAGTAAACATGCTTACTGTGTCCTCTTAATAATTATAATAACTGAATCCAGAAGAAAAGCATTGAAGCTTATAGTTGTGTGGTTACAGGAAATCAAAGGCATTTAAAAATTTTAAAGTATGTATGAAATTTTATGTTGCAGAGAAGTATGATAAAGTATTTGTAAATCAGTAAAAGACCTTCAGGCATAAATATATTTCATTAGGTTGAAATTCTGAGGGAGGGAAGGAGTGAAAATATGATTTCAAGGAGAAAAGGGTACAGTGTAAATTTTTAAATGCTTGTTTATGTATGGATTATGATGGAAATGAAATCTTCATGATGTTTAGGTTTCTCTGGATACATTTAAAAGAATAATGTTAACAAAGTGAAAAGAGAGACCATAGAATGGGAGGAGATTTTTGCAAATAATATTTCTGATAAGGAGCTAGTGTCCAGAATATATAAAGAACTATTACTACTCAATAATAAAAGACAACCCAATTAAAAATTTGGCAAAGGATCTGAATAGATGTTTCTCCGTGGAAGATATACGAGTGACCAAAAAACATATGAAAAAATGCTGTACATTATTAGCCGTCAGGGAAATGCAAATCAAAACTACAATGAGTTACCACTTCATACCTACCAGGATGGCTAGAATAAAAAAGACAGGTAATTACAAGTGATGGTGAGGATGTGGAGAAATTGGAACTCTCATCCCTGTGATTGTAAAATGATTCACCCGCTTTGGAAAACAGTTTGTAGTTCCTCAAATAGTTACACATGGAGTTAGGATCCAGTAATTCCACTCCTAGTTATATTACCAAGAGAAATGAAAAGATGTCCATACAAAAATGACTACATGAAAGTTCATAGCTGTATTGTTCATAATAGCCAAAATATGAGAACAATCCAGATGTCTATCAGCTGATCAATAGATAAATAAAATGGGGTATATCTATACAATGGAGCATTATTTGTTAATAAAAAAAGCAAAGTACTGATAGATGCTAAAATATGAATGAACCGTATTATGCTAAATGAAAGAAGCTAGTCACAAAGGACCACGTATTGTCTGATTCTGTTTATAAAATGTCCAAAATAGACAAATCTACAGAGACAGAAAATAGATTAATGAATGGTGGCCCAGGGCTGGAGGGAAGGGGGAGGAGATGATGGGAGACGGAGGATTGGCAACTAAGGGGTATGGGGTGTTTCTTTTGAGAGAAAATGTTCTAAAATTGATTGTGTTGATGTTTGCACAACTCTGAATATGCTAAAAGGCATTGAATTGTACATTTTAAATAGGTGAATTGTATGATATATAAATTATACCTCAAGTTGTTTAAATAAATAATGTAATAGTTTTATTTTTAAAAATGTCAGTGTTTACAATATGCCAGAAATGACATACTTGACATCCTCTAAATGAACTTACGATGAGCTGCTGTAGATGTCACCTTAAAATTTTTTTTTAAAATGCAGTCTTAAATTATCAGTTTTAGTGGTTACATAATACTTCATTAAGTTGATACAGTATACATTGCTCATTCTCCTCCTATGTAAGTACTTTCTCGTATTTTGATATTTTGAATAATAAAAATTTCTGTACCTATTAGTTTTTTCTTTTTCTATTTCCTTTGGTTAAAATTCTAGCTGATGCGCCAGAATGAATAGATTGCTGAGATTTTTAAATAGTATTCCCATGTTACTTTTCTGAAGTTTGAACCAATCTTTATCACTTAAAATGTTTTTTTTCTGTTTTGTTAAGTGTAAAATGTTGTCTACCATAGTAAAAGTTGCTTCAGATTTTATTTCTTTGACTATCTAAGTAAGTTGTTGTTAGCCTCTGTTTGGAGTGATGAAGGTTTTTATTCATTAAGTGAGTGTTTAATGAAATCCCACTCTGGGCCACGGCTGTGCCAGGTACAGTAGACTGGTGACACAGAGATGACAAAGGCTTAGTCTGTGCACTCACAGAAGTTCCACATTTCATGGAGAAATAATTAATGACAGTAAGTAAAATGAAGCCTCCCATTAAAGGATAAAAAGGTGTTTGAGGAGGTTCCTGGAGGATGTGGCCCGCAGGGGAGGAGAGGTGATATGCATGTCCAGCTGGAAAGATGAATGGGACTTCGCCTGGAGTCAAGAGCAGAACTAAGAGAGGGCGTTCCTGGTGGAGTTATGGACACAGCCTCCAAAGACCACGATGCGGGCAAGCAAGTCACAGAGGTTCCCTTTGATTGAAGAGTTATCAGCTCTTTTGCGCTTCCCATTTGTTCATTAGTACATGCAGTTGTTTTTGTTTGCTGTTTGTTTTGTTAATATGCTTCTGTTCTTTGCATTCCTTACAAATATTAACGGTAATGTTAATTTTTTCATCATTTTTAAGACAATTTCCTATTAGGCTGTTCTTCGACTTTTTATTTTAGTTATTTTTCATCTTTTACATTCTGGTCACATAAGATTATGATGACTTGTTTTGATGTGTACCATATGGAAATTTCTTAATTTATGACATATGTATTTAGCTAGTCCAGTAGTAGCAAAACCTCACTGATTTCTTTTTTTTTTTTTTTTTGAGAGACAGGGTCTTGCTCTGTCACTCTGGCTAGAGTGTGATGGTATCATCATAGCTCATGCAACTTCAAAGTCCTGAACTCAAGTGACCCTCCTGCCTCAGCCTCCTGAATAACTGGGACTGCAGGAGTACACCACCATACTCAGCTAATTTTTCTATTTTTTGTAGCGACAGGGTCTCACTCTTGCTTAGGCTGATCTCGAACTTCTGACCTCAAGTGATCCTCCTGCCTCGGCCTCTCAAAGTGCTAAGATTACAGGTGTGCGTCACCGCACTCCGCCAAAACCTCATTTCTTAAAGTGGTTTTCCAACTAAATGAGAAGAATTCTAAAATGTATGTGGGGCCCGTAATTCTCATGCCCAAGCTCTTTCCTTGTCTGATCCCTTTATGATAATACAACCTGATATTAACTTGATGGCAGAGTCCGGAAGCCAGAGAATAGTTTCTCTTCACTTGCTCACCTTCTCAGGGTAGAGTGGCTTCATTCATTCGATCTGAAAAGCCAAACCAACAACCCTACTCTCTGTGGGCCTCTATGGGTCTGTAGCAGCAGTATATTGACAACTTGTTCATATCTCAACAGCCTGAAATTTTTATTCTTTTAGCAATATAGTATGTATTAAGGAATGAGAGAATGGAAATCACATGGAAGGGAAATTCCTGTGATCTGAATTGTCTCCCCAAAATTCATATATTGAAACTCTAACCCTCAGTGTGACTGTATGTGTAGATAGAGCCTTTATGGAAGTAATTATAATTAAATCAGGTCAGAAGGGTAGGGCTCTGATCCAGTAGGATTAACGTCCTTGTAAGAAGGGACAACAGAGAATTGTCTCTCTCTGCCATGTGAGAGTATAGCAAGACCTTGCAGTGGACATCTGCAAGCCAAGAAGAGAGCCCTTGCCAGGAACTGAACTCTGCTGGACCTTGATGTTGGACTTTCTGGTCTCCAGAACTGTGAGAGAATAAGTTTCTGTTGTTTTAGCCGCTCAGTCTATGGTTTTTCTATAGATGGAGAATCTAATGATTAAATAATATCTCTCAGGTCTCAGTACTGGAAAGGTGAATCTGTGCATCCTTGTTGAGCTTATGTCTAATTTAGGAAATAGCTCTATGTAGTTAATTTACATATTTTAAGGGAAAAAAGACCTAACAGAAACCATACGTAGATTAAAAAGTGTTTCCTGCTCAAATAATTTCGGGAAACATATGTCCTCTTCTTGGTGGATACACCCTTAATATTTAAGACTCTGAGAAATCCTGCAGTGAAGAAACCTGTCTAACTTTACCTTTGTGTTTCTCAGAACACTTCCTAAGGGTATCCCTGGTGATACCCTGGGGAGCAATGTTTCATGGGCACCAATTTGGGAAGTACAGCCCAGAGTGGTCATTAGATTCCTGCACTGGCCACCATGGGCCTGTTTAATTTATAATGTACTTAAATGTTTGATGGGCATTTATAATTACTACAATTTATTGAATTAAAACATGTAATGAGAATATATGTTCATGTTACTTTGAAAAATTTAGTTGAATTTAGCTTTTTCTTTTTGCCAAAAAAAAAAAAAACCACAAGGTAGATACTTATGAACTTTAGACATCCTACCTCTAAGAAAAGAAAGTAGATGCATCCGTGAAAATGAGTTTTTTTGATTTTAGTGAACACCAAGTATGGTAAGCATTTTGTAGGACAGAAAGGATGAGAGTTCCAATCTCTTGGAATTTACATTGTGCAAAGATGTGGAGATTAACGTTTACATGTGTTCTTTTCAACATGTTTACATATATCCCTACAAACTGTTATAGTTGAAAGGTTTTCTGTACAATATGGCATTGGCCACTTGGCATTGTCTTGCCAAGTCAGTCGTCAGTTTTTTCAGGCATTAGTGTTTTGATTATGGAAACTGACTTTAGGCCTGCTTGGCTTCCAGTGTTTTATTCTACAAATGAATCTTGCTTCTAATTATCAAAAGAATGACTTTCCCTTAAACGACCTTAAAATGGTTTAAAATCTCTAAAGAGATTCGTTAATTCTAACCTTTTTTTTTTTTTCCATTTCTGTAACTCAAACACAGTTTTAAAAATCTAGACATTTGCCAGGTTTGAATTGAAAAAGAATTTGAGCATCTGGGTGAAGGTGTTGGTAATGTTATTTGGCAGGTTTTATGATAGTATCACTTAAATAACTTAAAAAGAAAACTCTGGGAATTTTCTTCCTTTATAAAATAGGTCCTACTACATACTTGATAACACTTAAAGTGAATGTTTTTAGACAGCTATGATTTATTTATAGTTAGATGAACCCGAAGTCTTTTCCTTTTCTTACTGAAAGCAAGCCTGTTTCAAGACACAAATAGTCTCATCTTTAACATACTGGCCAAAAGAGAAAAAGAATATTCTTTATTAAAGCATGCTGTCCTACTTCGGTTTCCCTTCTGTGTCACACACAGGGAGCATAATTAACAGCCACTTACTTAGTAGACTTCTTTTAAGCAGATCACTGATCTGGGAAGTGCTCACTTAGTCTCAGAAAGGGTTTGGTCAGTGGAGAAGAAAATCACATTTATGGGTGGAGTCAGTGGGCAGGAGCAGAAGGCTTTGTGACAGCAGCCGTGCTCTGGGCGACTCCCACCGGTTGGGAAAATGAAGGCTGACTTCTTTTTATTTCTTTAACCTTCTCACTCTTTGCCTAGGCAATTCTGTCACATTTCATGATTCACAGAGCTTAGAGCAGGAGGATATTCATCTCGTGGATGCCTCTGGTCGTTGAGTTAGCGGTTTGCATTAAGATGGCAAGAGAAAGCTCTCTTGCCTAATTAGTGAGAGGCACACTGACAGTGTGAAGGACTTTTTTTTTTCCCCCTCTAGAGGTGATTTTTAATGGTTGAATGTGCATGTGAATGTCTTAAGCCCAAAGCCAGACCCTGGCTACTCTGATGGACTGCATTACAAATTAGTTGAAAAGTAGCTATAACTTAAGCCTTTATTGTTTTCTGTTGTTATTTTTCCCTCATTAATCTTTTTCCTTTATTTAAAAAAATTAGAAATATAATATAAGCATATAGTACAAAAGAGCATACAATAAGAAGTCTTTTTCCCACTCCCAAGTCCCTAGTTACCTTTTTTTAGAGGTGACTATGAACAGCATTTTAAAAACTGCTTTCAGGCATTTTCTTTGCTTAGAGGTCCTTTCTTCCCCTGTTTTACACTTGGAGGACATATCTTGTTTTTCTTTCTAATGCTATATCCTGGAGGGTGTTTCATAGTAGTGCTTATATGGCTCCAACTCATTCTGTTTATAGGTTGTATGCTGTTCATCTTATGGATGTACTATATTTACCTGTTTTTTTATTGGTGAACATTTTGGTTGTCTATATGATTTCATTCTTACAAACAGAAATGAATGGATAGTTTTGTTCCCAACTGTAAATACTGAGTCACACAGGCTATATACATTTAAATTTTAATGCAGTGTGTATTGCCAGAATTGCCTGATGCACTCATTCACATCACCCGCACAAATGTCTGTTTCTCCACCTTTGTCCCTGTTGTGTTTTCTGAAACTTGCCGATTTTTTCAATCTGGAACATGAAAATTAATGCTTTAATAGCTGTTTTGAATTTGCATTCCTTTAATTACCAGTGAGGCTGAACATCTTTCCTTTTTGTATTTATAAGCCATTTGAATTCTTTTTTTTTTTTTTTTTATGAATTCTAGGCTTTCAATACTTAGTTGTATCTGATGAGAATTCCCACACAGGTTTGGGGAGAAATCCAAAGACTGGTATTTTAGAACGGTGTTAGGTATTATTAGGAACCTTGGAAGTTATCTAGTCCCACCTTCCAATTGGTGTAAGAAATATTTTTATAGCCTCTGTGACTTAGTCTTTGATCATCTGCTTGAATGCTTCCAATATTAGGGGGGTTAAAACCACATGGGCATCTAATTCCTCTGTTGGCTTTAGTTCAGAGATTTCAAGATATGTTAAAAGAGTAGTTGAATAGATAGAGAAGGTGGGAGCAGCTGGACTCTTCAAATAAAGTATGTTAATGAAGCTAGAAGATTCTTTCAGGTCCAATCCGAGGGGAACCAGGAACAATGCATATTTAATGAATCTTGTCTGTTTGACTAAGAAGGAAAGACTATAATCAAGGGAGCCCCTTTGAGGGTATGTTAGTTATCTATTGCTGCATAACGTAGTTCTAAACTTAGTGCCTTAAAACAACAATAGATATCTATTCTTTCACAGAATTTCTGTGGGTTAGGAATTTGGGAACAACCTTGCTAGGTGGTTCTGGCTTTGGGTGTCTCAGAGATTGCAGTCCAGATGTTGGTTGGAGCTGCAGTCATCTGAAGGCTTGACCAGGCCAGGAGGGTCTGCTTTCACCATGACTCACTCCCATGGCTGCTGGCAGAAGGTCTCAGCTCCTTGCCGCGGGGATCTCTACGTAGGGCTGCCTGAGTGTCCTCACATTCTGGTGGCTAGCTTCTTCCAGAGTGATTAATCGAAGAGAAGCAAAATGGGAGCCTCATGTCTTTTATGACCTTGGAAGTCACAAATTGTCATTTCTGCAGTATCCTACTGGTTACACAGGTCAGCCCTATTCATTATGGGAGGGAACTACACCAGAGTGTGAAAGTAGGAAGCAGGGGACACTGGGGACTTTCTTGGAGAATGACTACCCTCTGGCTTCCAAAGATCTCACTCACTTCTCTCAGTGTCCCCAAATCTTGTCCCAATACAGAGCCCAACTCTATGTAGGAGAACTAGGGGATATTTAAACAGATTTTTGGGAAGCTTGGAGTCTGTTAAGAATTTTCCTTTGTTGGAAGAAGTTGTTGGATTTGGGCAGTGTTCTCAATTAAAAAAGTATTTTTTTTTATGATCTATCCTATGAAATTTCTGGGCCAAATAAATAGGAAATAGATTTGTAATCCTGAGAGAGGAATGGTGTTCTGGTGAAATATTACAACTTATCTTTAGTCAGAAAAGCTTCATAACATTCACTAGTTCTCAGCTATGAGGGTTAGGTTCCTGGAAAACCCATATTGGAGAATTTTCAGTTGAGGAACTTGAAACCTAGTAGGGCAAATATGGATGTCACACTGTGTTGGCTCTTCAGTTGTGGTTTCAGCTTCAGGCCCACCATTTTGTACTTTGTTTTGTGAGGCCGGGGCTGGGACTCTGCAAATTACATTTCCCAGATTCCCCTGCCAGCTGGGCTCCTGTGTGCTTCTGGCAGTAGGAGCCACTGGTGGAAGACTGAAAGGCAGGAGGGAGGGAGAGAAAGGACTTTGTTGTTTTCAGCCCCTTCAGCATTTCTCCTGTGGCCAGCTATGGCTCTAGCCTGTAGCTTCTTTAGGAACTTTCAGCACCAGCTTTGCCATGGCCCCAACCAAGGTCCAAGTAGCAATTACACTGTGCATGTCCCATTCCCCCCATATTGCTTAGACTTCTAGTACCAGTCCCTCTTTTGAGCCCCCAGATTCTGGTAACCCCACACCCTCCTTTGTATTTCTTCAACCCTAAGGTTGGCAGCTACTTCTAACAGTTACTAATATTGGGGTTATCTGTGTCCCCTTTTTTCGTTTTCAGTCTCCCAACACCTATGTAATCAATTTCCTGTGTTAAATTCCTACCATTTAAAATCCCTAATGTGTGAGGTTTCTGCCTTCCCACTGACTGAAACAGTTGTTAAGGTTTGTAGATACGTCATCCCTCACAATTACAGTGACACGTCTGTAGTTAATTTTTCTTTCTTCCAAGGTGATAATCATACTAAGAGGCCACTGTCTTCTCCATCTGGCCCTTTGTCCAGATGTTTAGTGCTCATGGCCATTGACTTCATTTCATGGATCTGGCCTCATGGAGCAGATCCCCAGATCCTGCTTCCTTGGTCCATAGTAGTTCTAGAGGTCCAGGTTATCTAGAATGCTGAGTAGTTTTGTTTAGTCTGTTTAACTCAAATACTTTTCCTATCCATTTCCCAATACAAAGGGGCACACACCATATATTTTTGGCTTTGTTATTCCTGCCTGCCCGAGAGCCTGCTGTTTGAGCTTCTCTACACACTACACTGCTTAGTGGCTTCCACCCTCACAGACACTGCTCACCAGTGGGCAACTCCAGGACCTGCACTTGTTTTCCCTCATCTTTCCTTAGTTTTCCTGCTCTGCCATCTGCTTTGTTTCCCTTTTCTATTCCCAAGCCCTAATTCCCTTTTTCTTATTATCCCCAATTGGAACAATTGATAGTTTGTGTATATTAAAATTTGAAGCACTTGCTGAGAAGGTGTATCTGCTTGAATTACTTGAATTTTACATAAGGAGAACTCCAGCATGAGGGAGCATAATTATATTAACTTATGAATCCAATGAGCATTTTATAGACCAGAGGAAAAGAGCTTGTGATGTCATTAATGGTACTTCTGTTCTTCAAGTTAATTAATTAATAAAACCTTTCTACTTTTATTAGTGAGGTTGTGTGTTTAGTAAACATTTATCGTGTTGCCCTGTTTACACAGCACTATGGCAGGTGCATTGGGGGATAGCAAAGGAGTAAAATGACCGTGCTCTTGCCTGTCTTGGAAGACTTTATTTTGTACTTGGGGAGATAGAGAACTTGCATTAAACAGCGAAGGGACCAAAATAAGTGCAAAATAATGTGCTAGAAACTGTATCTAAGTGTGTATTGTGGGGCAGATAAGAATGGTACTTCCTGTACACAGGCACTAAGCACTTTGTTTATGTTGTCTTATTTACTCCTTACAACTCTAAAGTAGTTACTCTAGTTAGTTGGAGTTTGCAAGTGATAAATCTGAGGCTTAGAGGTTCAATCACTTGCCCAAAGACACTCATCAACAAAATGAGAGAAGTGAGAATTTGAACCTTAGGTTGGCCTGAGTCTAAAGATCGCAAACGGGTGGAAGTGAAGGTTACATACCCTTGTGTCTGTGCTCGTTTCCGTGTGTGTTTTGAGATGTGCTGGGGATTTTCTGTTTGCTCCCCTGGATCCCTTCTCCATCCTGCTCTGTGCGCTGGGCGGCCGAGCCGTGTGGGTTACAGCAGTGGGCACGCTTGCCCCTTGGCTTCCAGCCAGGTTCGACCAATGGAGGAACTCTTCAGATCTGAGGGCAGGCTGAGAATGACGTTGAGTGTTCATTCCTCTAGTTCTTCTCTGCTGGGTCCCTGTCTGTTGGCTCCATAGCTGTCTCTGTGTCTCTCTCTGTCTCTGTCTCACCCTCTCTCTCTACCCACCCCACCCTCCCCAACCTGCATTTTTTCAGGATTCCAGGGATCCCTCTCACCACTTGCTCTTTCCAGCACTGAGGGGGTAACCATCCTTGTCCTTGGCACTAAACCTGCCCCTGACTTTCACAATTGTCCTTTTTTTTTTTTGAGACAGAGTCTCACTTTGTTGCCCGGGCTAGAGTGAGTGCCGTGGCGTCAGCCTAGCTCACAACAACCTCAGACTCCTGGACTCAAGCGATCCTCCTGCCTCAGCCTCCCGAGTAGCTGGGACTACAGGCATGCACCACCACGCCCGGCTAATTTTTTCTACATATTTTTAGCCGTCCAATTAATTTCTTTCTATTTTTGATAGAGACGGGGTCTCGCTCTTGCTCAGGCTGGTCTTGAACTCCTGAGCTCAAACAATCTGCCCGCCTCGGCCTCCCAGAGTGCTAGGATTACAGGCGTGAGCCACTGCACCCGGCCACAATTGTCCTTTGATCAAACTCAATTTGAATGTACCATACCCACTTTGAGTGTATCACGTGTTTCCTGCAGAGACTCTTTGGCTGGCCTGGGCAATTCTCGTAAGGCGTGTCTTCTTTCCTCCCTCCCATTCCCCCTTCTGTTCTTTCTCAGTATGTTCAACACTGAAGATCAGAAATAGCTGAGGCCTGATCCCTGCTATTGGAAACTTATAGTAAAGGTTAAAATTTCATTAATGTTATATTAATGGAAATGAAAACTAGTAATATACTTAGGAAGCACAGTGACTAACGAGAGAATCTAGCACATGAACTTAGTTGATTACTTAGTGGGAAAGCATGTCACAAATTGGTTGCTTATTCTTTCTACCAATATACATTAACTTTGTCCCTTGGCCAGAATTTTGAAAAACTTGTCTTTTTTTTTAATTTAGTTTAATAAAACAAAATCAAGGAGAGTATAATGCCTTTTTTAATGTGAAGTGACTAACTGAAATTTTGGTTTTTAGAACTCATCATTTTGCTAAAAGGATAAGTTCACCGTAAGAGCTCTCTGTCAAATAAAACTACCGATTAGTGTCCCCAGATTTAAGATGCATATGAAGTTTTTTATAAAAAATTAATAGACTTTTTTGAGGGAGCAATTTTAGGTTTACAGAAAAATTGAGCAGAAAGTACAAAATTCATGTATCATCTCTCACTTCCCCGTCCTAATTTTCTAAGATTCCTCTATGTCTTTTCATGTCTTGATAGCTCATTTTTTTAAATCACTGAGTAATGTTCCATTGTATTGATGTACCACAGTTTGTGCATTCACCTATTGATGAATGCTTCCAAGTTTTAGGAACTATAAATAAAGCTCCTGTAATCATTTTGTGCAGGTTTTTATATGGACATGAGTTTTAGACTTGTGTCTCAGAATTCAAGACACTCATGGATTTCACGATTTTTTTAGTAGCCAGAAAAAATGTAGTTTTGTCTCTGTCAATATTTAGTTATCACCCTGTTATAATGGCTTGTCTGATTAGGCAAGTGCTAAGGCAAGAACATGACATCAAAATATAACATAGGAAAAGAAGTATTTCCGGAGTAAACTACCTATTCTCAGATAGGAAGTTCATTCTCTAATCCTGAAAAGGGGTTTCTTTAAACTAGTTGGAGCCAAGGGCAGATACTGATTTCCTTGCCAGACACATTTAGGTTTGATTAATCACTTAATTAATCACATATGGCCTGAGAATTAGAGTAGAAATACAAACTGAATATCTGACATAAGTCAAGTATAAAATACTTACCTGTTTTATAATTTCACATGAGCAATTTACTTGATTATTTTTATTTCAAACTGAGGACACTAAACACATTACACATGCATACCTAGAGTATGAACACATCTTTGGGATGTTAATGTGGCTTTTGAGTAAGCAAAGAGCGATTCTTTCAAGACTTCCTGTGGCCACCAATAATTCTGCCATGGGGGCTGACATCCCGGAAATTTGCCAACCTTTCTTCAGAGACTTTGACTCATGTTGAAACACCCTTGGTTTCCAATGGTCTGTTTAAATCTTCTGGTTCAGTGTATGTGGGTGTTGAGCCAAAACTTATAAATTCCCATCTGAAAACCTAACTTCAGAAAAATCACTTCAAAATTTTTTGTGTTTCAGAAAGTACCAAACCTTTCTCTGCTGCCTGGGGACATTATAAAGGAAGATTAGGCCATGTTTTTAAAGCACTTACAACTCCCCAGGGGAAAGTGCTTTGCAACTTCCAAGCATAATTACTGGTGCAGTCCAGCTGGAATAGGGCAAGCAAAGTGCACTCACTGTAAAGCCGAATGCTCATCCTTTTCTTTCAGGGACTCCATTTGGCTTCTTCAGAGGGGATATATTCATATACTGAAAGTGAAAGCATTTGAGTTGCAATGAGGACACTTTAATTATTGCGCAATATTTCATCAAACTTTGGGCTCAATAATTATTATTTTGGTGCCTCAACCTAAATACACCATACACAGTGATCCAAAATCTTCCTTAACCTAAATTAAAGTAGACAAGTGCTTCTCCTTGTTTCTGAAGAGCGCTTAGAGCTTCTTGATCTGGTTGTGCCCGCTTGATAGAAGCGTTCCAGTCTTCATTTCTCCATATATAAAGAGTTAGAGCATCACATATAGTAATAACCTTCACAGGGTGTCGGGCAGATGGGAGGGGAAAAAAGGGAATGGGTATATACACACCTAATGGGTGCAGTGTGCACCGTCTGAGGTATCGACATGCTTGAAACTCTGACTCGAGTGGGGCAAAGGCAATGTGTGTAATCTAAACACTTGTACTCCCGTAATATGTTGAAATAAATAAAAATTTAAAAAAGAAGAATTAAAAAGAAGAATTAGAGCATCTATTGTGAGAATAAAAGTGAGAAACATTGAGAAATGACTTTCTAATTTCTCTAGTGTGCTTATGATAGAAATGTTCTAGATCTATATAAATTCACCTTTTGATTCTTTTCTAGATCTGTGCTGTAGGCACTAGACATTTGTGCGTAATAAGCATGTGAAATGTGGCTCATAGGACTGAGGAACTGAATTTTAAATTTTGGTGTCTACTATATAGGATAGCACAGCTCAAGGGAGTCATTTGGTTGCTAACGGCTTGTCTTAAACTTTATCTTAATGTCCTGACAGGCTTAACAACAACAACAAAAATACAAATGTAGTGGGCATCTGTCTGCTTTATTCTAGGGATATCACAGGATATTTATTTAATAATTTGCACTGTATATTGCAATCCTATGAGCTCCTGTTTTGCTGTGAGAAAACCAAGACCCACTGAACATAAATAACTTGACCAAGGTCATAGAACTAGTCCACATCTTTGCTCTTTCTATTTTGCTAGAAGATCTAATTTTGGTATAAACTGTAGCATCATTTTGTCGAATGCCTCTCTATTTGGGTTTGTCTGATGCTTTCTTATGATTAGATTGAGGTTTTCTGGTATTTTCATCAGCCTAAATTGCAACTCTGTTCCCGCCGCCAGCACTCACTGCCCGTTCTTCCCCTTCCATGGCCCCTGGCAACCACTTACCTACCTTCTGTCTCTAAAGATTTGTCTATTCAAGAGATTTCACCTAAAAGAAATCATACACTATCTTAGACCATTCAGGCTGATGTAGCAACATGTCTTAGACAAAATATCTTAGGCTTATAAACAGCAGAAATTTATTTCTCACAGTTCTGGAGGCTGGTAGTTGGAGACCAGGGTGCTAGCATGGTCGCGTTCTGGTGAGGGCCCTCATCTGGGTTGTAGCCTTCTCACATCTTACTGTGTCTTTGCATGGTAGAAGGGATACTCTGGTCTCTTTAGCCCTTTATACAAACATCAATCCTATTCATAAGGGGACCACCACATTCATGACCTAGTCACCTTTCCCAGGCCATACCTCCTAATATCATCACACTGGGGATTAGATTGCAACATATGAATTTTGGGGGGGGGTCACATGGAGACTATAGCATACACTATATGGCCTTTCGTGACTGTATTCTTTCATTTAACATGTTTTCAGGGTTCATCCATGTTGTGGCAGGTATCAGTACTTTATTACTTCTTATAGTTTAATAATATCTCATTGTATAGATATACTACATTTTGTTTATTCATTCATCACTTGATGGAGATATGAGTTGTTACCATTTTTTGGTTATTATGAATAATGCTGCTACAAATATTCATGTACAAGTTTTTATGGGGAAATATGGTTTCATTTGCTTGGGTATATCCCTGGGAGAGGAATTTCTGTGTCATACAGTTACTCTGTGGTTAACATTTCTGAATCAGGGTAGTTTCTTTTTGATAAATGTGACTGGTTCTTCATTTTTTCGGGTTGTTTCTATTTAGTAGTAAATTAGGGTTACAGTGGAGTGTAGATTCAGGACAATAATAATTAAAGAACAATAGCATATGATAAATAATAGTGTATTTATTCTTCTCTCATTCTGGGTTAAACATTTTTAAAAATAATCCATACTTGTTTTCAGATTTCAGTACATTGAGGATTTTAAACAAAATGCATTACACTCTTCTTTCTTATGCCTTGCTTCATAGTTTCATTTGAAAAAAACATACATAGGTCGGTATTTATATAAATGACATTCCCAGTGTACTCTGGACAGTGGGAGTCCAGAGATTGTTGGTAGAATATTGGTTGAAATAACAATCTGCAATTTGAGTAAGTATTAAAGATGTCTGAGGGAAAGTTTATGAACCCAAAGTGGGACAATGATCCCAGTTAGTTTATAGCATTTTTCTAGGCCTTATTATGTTCAGACCCCAAAGGACTGGATTACATGCCTTCCTGCTGATCTGTCTGCAAGAAACAACATAATTTTAAGGCAGCATAGCTTCTTTTTGTTCAATAAATAGACATTTCTTGCTGAAATGACAAAAGTCTGAAACTGCTTTTTAAAAATATACAGTTAATAATTCCATGAATGTTGCCAGAATTGATCTTACTAAAATAAGAATATGATGAACATTGGCCTGAAAGAATATTATCCTGAATTGCAGTAGAGTTGGTTAAAAGAGAAAAAAACATCCTGTTATAAAAATCTCCATACTTGTGATATTTTCCTGATTTTCTCTGTTTTATCAAGGAGCTTATGCAAATAAGGTAGAAATGAAGAAAAGTGTCCAAGAATAGTACAAAGGGCTGTGGGAAAGTTCCGAGTAGTTCAGAAAGAGCTCAGCAGTCTGGGTTTCTTGGAGGAGGTGGAATCCTGGAGCTGGGGAGTGTGTATGTGTGTATTTGGGAGTGTATGCCCGAGCACATGTGTAAGTCTCTTGGTTTGACTCTTAACAGTAAAAAAACAACCTTATTAATCTGGACTCCCCTAATTAGGAAATTCTTATGAAATGGATAAGGACTGAGCTTAAAGTTTAGATAGGGTTTTCTGAGAAACTAAGGAGAAGATAATGTTTTAAAGTACTTTTTAAATGAAGGAATCATACCTAATTATTTTAACAACGTTTATTGAGTATATAGATGCTGAATTCTAGCATCAGATTCCCAAGGGTCATATATTGGCTCTGCCACTTACTAACTCTGTGACCTGGGCAAGTTACCTCATTTCTCTGAGCCTCAGTTTCTTCTTCTGTGAGTTGGCGATGATGATCTTGCCTATCTCTTAGCGTTGCTGTGAGAATTCAGTGTACTAATACAAAAAATACGTGGAACCTGATAAGTGCTCATTAAGTGGTAACTATTATTAATATGTTCCTGGAACTGTGCTAGGTGTAGGGGGGAAGTAAAAGAGAAGTTCTGGTGTCAAAAATATAACAGATTAGCAGGTAAAATAACATGTATTGATATTTACATACAACTTTAGTATAATATCGTATAAATAGATGCATATTTTCTGCCTAGTTGACTATTTAAACACTGTGATCAATTCAGTGGGCTTTCAAAAACCTAGTTTGAATCTTCTCAGGCAGTGGAAAAGTAAGCATTTCATATAACATGTTCTATAGTTCTGACTTTTCCATAAATTCTGAATTACCTTCTCCATGTTGGATTGATTTAGTGACATTTGACTGTTTATTTGACCCCCTGTGGAAATGCACATTCACCTTTACCTACATGTCTCTGGGGAATGTCCCAATTAGGGGGGAATGTTCTTGTTTCTTGAATACCTTTTTGTGGCCCAAGTGCAAAACAGTGGCTCCTGAGTCAAAAAAAGTGGAAACTAATGACACTATGCAGTGAAGCTGCTGTGTGAGGTGCTTTCAGCAGTGACTATTTGGCACCTAGAGATGGAACAGACAGTTATCTGGTCATTTCCCAGTGATTCTAAAATCGTTTCTGACAAAATGTTGAGACACAGGTGAATTGAATTCTATGCCTGCTACAAGATTCCTGTGAAAACTTTTAAGAGCCCGAAATTTGCCTGTTGAGGTCTTCTCAAGCTGAAATTAAAAATCAAAGCAAAACATTTTTTGCAAAATTTTTGTTGGCAAGTTACCTGTGTCTTTTTCTGCTCTTTTTTTCTAGCTTCATTGCTATTTTAGAAGTGTGTGGAGCAGGGCCCTGCAGTGCTCAACTCCAGGGACACTGCTTACTTATTAGTTTGTGCCCCCTGGAATTGTGTAGTACACAACGTGCGCAGCCACACAGGGAGGTCCTAGTGCTGAATTTAGCTCTTAGTCATGTTCTCAGAACCTGGTGTTTCAAGTTCTTTGGAATGTATGCTGGTCTTATTGATAAAATTGGGCCTTTAACCGAATAGGGTCTTAAACTCCACATATTCAGATAACCCGTATTTAGCCACATGCCTTCTGTGTCTGGTGCCATTAACCCAGACTCTCACCGTTATCACCCAGGTCATTATAACATGCCTTGTCACTGTAGGTCATCTAGTGACTGGTTTAAAGGATTTCTAACCCTTATGTGCTGGGACTTAACTAAGCATTCTTTACTTTTAAGCCTGTTTTGTGTTATAACAGCCGCTGCAGCTGGGATTGATTCTTCTCTTGTCACTTGAAGGTCTGGGAGGTTATAAATGCATCGATGCTTGTGTGCGAGAGACTGCTGTCTCTCATACCGCAAGGCTGGCCATGCTGCCAGCTGCTCCAGGCAGGGTCTCGAGCAACTGCAACAGCTGCTCTAGTAGTAGTCAAAGAACTCTCTTGCAAAAGGATTAAATATGCTACTTGCTAGAGCTGTGTCTGGCAAGAGTCTTAGAATACTTCCAGGAAATAAAAACAAAATTGTATTTCAATAAAGGAGTAAGAAAAATTGGTACTTATCTCCATGAGGTTATTTCATTTGGGCCAAAAAGTTTGTATGCTTTGTTTTAACCAACTTTGTAGGTACTTTGAGGAATACCTTCACATGTTTGGTCCTTAGGAGTATTGGTAGAAAGCAAGTATGTAGATTTAGACCATAGACATTTAGAAACTGAAAGAAATTCTAACGTCATTTATCATGAGCTCCGCGTTTTACAGGTGACAAAACCGAGGACCTGAGGATCTAAATAACTTGTGGGAAGTCACAGAGCCCGTGAGTGATAGGACACACCCAGCATCCAGGTCTTACTGTGCCAGTGAAATACAAGTCCTGCTTTGCTCTCTCAATTCTCTCCCTTGAGTAAGGTGCTCTTAGAGACCTCAGAGAGCCTCGTGGGATATTTATAGAATCCTTCTTTGCAATAGGGTGATTTTCATTTGAACACTTTGTTGGTATGGTGTGAAATAATGCTTATAAAAGGCACTGTCATTTACTCGATGAATGAGCTTGGGCAGTTAGTTAATCTCACTGTGCTTCACTTTCCTACTCCATAAAATCACATTTATTTCCTCACAGAAATACAAGGGTGCTGTGAGCTAACACTCAGAAAGTACTTACAACAGTGCTTGGCGCAGAGTAGGTGCTGTGCAACCCTGAGCTGTTAGGCATATGTGCCAAAAGTTGCCTTTTAATGTTTTGCAACCCATGTGTAAGAAGGGAAATACCCATAGAAAGGTTTGAACAGTCATCGTCTTGTGACCTTGCTTATATTAAAAGTATGAAAAGAACAGAGACTTTGGTACCAAATAATCATGAGTTTGAATCTGGACTCCTCCACTTTCTAGCTATCTGACCTGGTTGAGTTCATGCCACCTGTTCATTTTGCTTCCCTGTACAGTGGAGACGTGAATATGTATTTAATAGCTTGCTGTGAAGGTTAGAGGAAACGGATGTAAAACCTAACCTTGGCACACAGGTAGGTGCTTTTTGTTCCCTTTCCATTGAGGGAAATATCTACAAACACTCTGGGATGACTGGAACCACGATGGAACCCTCAGGAACACACACAGGTGGAGTTTTGTTCCCTCCATGAAGCCCCCTGCCCCATTACTCTCCAACTTTCATAAATCTGTCTCCATTTAAACTATTACACATGATTTCACTTCATGTGCATTACCTTGAATTACTTCAAATCATTTATGATGTATTCACTTTATTTCTCAGAAATCGGGTGCTACCTGAGTAAAGGCATTAAGATGCACTTATTTTGGATCACCCTCTCCTTAATACTGAGGGTGTGGGACGTGCTCAGTGAGGAACGGTTAATGTTGATTTTTGAGTCTGTCCCAGTAACCAAGAAGTGGATCTCCTGCCAGTGTGTTCAGAACCTACATTCTCCAGCCTTTTTATCCTTCAATTACTGTTTTTAATCTCAGTAGCTGTGTGTTAGTGGTTTCTGCTTCTGATCTCTGAGGATAAACCATTGTTCCCTTGTTTCCATTTTTCTAGTGCAAGAAACTGGAAATATTCCCAGGCATTGAATTGTCATTAGCAAAATTTCTGCTCCAAGTTTTTGGTCATACTCTTCTATTCAAAGTGCCCCTCTCAAAATTCATTGGAACCTTCAGTCATCTTTAATTTTAATGAAACAAAAACAAATTTCCATTCATTTTCAGGGTTCAAGAGCTCCTTGGTAATGCTTGCATATTATAATACCTTCGCTTTGCAAAGTAAAAGTTGCTTTGCAAAAAGTATTGAGTTTTAACGGTTACAGAGTCTGAATCCAGTGAAAATTGTTTACACTATTAGTCGGAAAGTTTTAAAACTCTAATTTTTCTGATACATTTTCTGTAACTAATTTTCACATTTTACGTCTCACATTTGGCTTAAAAACTTTGTAAATTGATTTTTTTTTCTCGAGTGTTGCTTAAAAATCATGTTGTTAATTGTATTTTAAAAACATTCACTACTTCTATATTTATTGTGCCCTCTATTACAGGTGCTGTGCTAGGTTCTGTGAATATGGTGATGAATGACACAAACTTGTTTTCTACCGTTGAAGAGTTCACAGTCTAGTGGAAAGTGGGGAAAAAAATAGCCTTTAAATGCAGTCATGGCTAAGAAAGGGTTAACGTCAACAGAAATTGCTACATTGTGCTAGCACTGAAACTAATGAATATTAAAAAAAAACTGTTCAAAATGTGATGAACTGTGAAAACAGAGCAAGATGAATGTATTATTTTTCCCATGATTGTTTACTTTTGCAAGAACTATAATAATTTATTTCTCTAAACTTACATGGCATAGAACTTAAAGGATCTTAGGTATTTTCCTGTAGCCATCTGACATCTACCACAAACTTGATCTCAGTGTCTGAGCTTGTGTGTGCAGCAAGTGACTGGGAAGGAAAAAGCATCTTTCTATAAAATTTAAGACTGCCAGTAGAGACAAGGTGACACTCCTGTTTTAGTCAGAAAATGGACAACCTCACATTAAACTAGATGGAATTTTGGATGCCTTTCCTTTGCACTAGATATTTACCTGATAAGTAATGTTGAGTTATCACCATTAGACACTCACTGGAAGGCACAAAAGCATGAGCAAATAATCTCTTCAAGTCCACTTTTTTTCTTACAGCTTTATGGTATTATTAAAACTACACTCATATCTAGTGTGAAATGTTTTTTTTTTTTCCCTTTTTGAAGGAGGTAAAGGGGATTGATAACTAAGACTGATGTAGCTAAAGGAAGAGCCAGCAGAACTTAATACATTTGATAATTTTTAAAAATCATAAGTGATTTATGGACTTAATCTTTTAATAGACTTACCTACACAGATCAGATTCATAATCCAGGGCAGGATCATGACAATATGGTGTCTGCTCTGTGCTTGAGAGAATTTCTAAGGAATTGGAAGAGCAAAGCTAGTTAAAGGAACTCTACCGTCAGTGTGGGAGGGGGAGGGCCTGGTAAATATTGGTTGATGATCAGCTCAACTCTGTCTTGGAACCCCCAAATTTTTACTTGAGGAAAAATAACTTGAAATTGTATTTTACTTAGGCAAGGGTCAGGATTCAGCTGTAATAATTAATGTTCGCCAGATGCTTGGAAAATCTATTTGCTCGTTCCTTTAATTCATGGGTGTTGTTTTTATTGTTAATTATCCTATTTTTATGTATTAATTTGATAAACTGCTTACATTGTTTTGGATGAAGTTTAGATAAGTCTAATTCTCTTTTAATAAAAATAAAACCAAGGTCACAACCCACACTGCATGAATGTAAATGTGTAAAGCTCTGTGGGGGCTGGGGCGGGGTGCTTGGTGCATTTGGAAAGGCTCGTTTAAGGCAGGGGTGTGTGTGTGTGGGGTGGGGCAGTTATTTTTTTCTCCAGCAGATTGTATCCTGTAAAATTCCAAACTCAATGTTGTCCGATCTTTAAAAATATCTAGGAATTCAGGAAATCCACATTTTTTTGTTAAATCTTTAAATGTTCTTAATTAATTAATTTTTTTTTTCAAGAGCACTATGGATGGCAAACAAACCAGTTAAAAGCAAATTCTCAGCCAAGCCGTAAGGGGACAATTTTTAACCTTAGTTGCAGTCAGGGTTGTTAATTGAAAGTGCATCATGTGAAATGACTATAGAGTAGCTTTTAAATAATGAGGGGAAATTCTTTCAAGTGGTAGCATATCTCAGAAGTGTTCTCTTCTTTCTAGAAATGCAGGTATCAGAGAAAAATATGAGGATTTTAGAAAGGGATTTTCTAGCGTGTGTCATACAGGAGAATTACACATTTAAAAATTTCTGCATTTGCAGATCATAGTAGCATTAGTTGTAGTAGTCATAGTATCGCATGAGTGAGTTATATCTATGCTGAAATTTGAATAATTACAAATGTGGACTGGGAAGTTGTTTCATTGAGAAATCAGTTATGATAGGGACACATGCCTTATCCAGAGCAAATCATCATGCTTCAGGATGGATGTACATCTGTTTGGGGACGCCAAAGGGGACTGCAGGTTTGACCACACCACTCTGTTTAGTCCTTCAGTGACTTTTCCTCTTCTCACACATCCAGCTCAGGAGCCCAGCGAAGTTCCCCGCCTGGCTCTACCTGTCTCTGCAGCCCTCTTCCGTGTACTCCCGTCCCCCAGTATTCGGGGGGTACTCTCAGGTCCCAAATGTTTCCGGGTCCTTTTGTTTTTGCATCCCTGTCCGTCTGTTCCTTTTCCCTTGAATACAGTGTTGCCTGGTTAACTTCTTGTTTTATTTCCAGGCTCAGCTCAAATATCTTTTTATTCAGCAAATCTTTTATCTCTAAGCCAGCACTTCATGAAGTCTGGTTTAGGTGGATCTTAAAAAACAGACAAACATTTTATTTGCATCAGGCTCTGGAAGTGATTCTGATTCTCTGCCAGGGATGTAACCCTGAGGCTGTCCATGAAGTATTTCATGAGCTAAATAGGTATGCTGTAGAAATAAGTGGATTCACATGACTTTCCCAAGTGGGACATACCATAGCTCCTTTTGGCTGACTAACCGTGCATGCGAGCATATTAATGGCTCTGAGAATTAGTGTAGCAAATACATTAACTTTGATACAGTGTTTCCCAAACTTATTTGACCATGGAAGATTTTTGTTTGAGAACATCTGTTAATATTGAGAAATGTCTGCTGTTTCACAGAACATAGTTTGGGAAAATGTTGCCTTAAAATGTGGTTTTGGTTAATAAGAGGAAATGTCTGAGGAAGGAATGTCCTAGAAGTAATGGAAACACCAGATTTTGTCCATCTCTTTGAATGGACTCCATGACTTGGCTTCAGTATTTCAATAATTATTTCATTATCAGTGTATACTCTTTAAAGCCATGGCTGACCCAATTGCCACATAATCTAGCCACAAGAAATGCAAACTTTGTATTGCAATCTCTTTTAATAATTTTTTATTTGAAAATTTCAAACACACAAAAATAGAGAGAGGAGTATGTTGAACCCACATATGCCTGTTACCCAGATTCATTAGTTACCAAGGTTTTGCCATATTCTTTTTTTATTGTCTACATTTTTGCTGAACAATTTTGTTTTTATTGTTTCTAAAAATTTTATTGATGTATAGTAGTTGTACATATTTTGGAGGTACATGAAATGCTGAACTCCTTTAAAACATATCCAAGAAATCGTATCATTTCACTATTACTCTTCAGCGTGCATCTTCACAAAAGATGGTCTGCGCTGGATAAGGCATGTGTCTCTATCATAACTGATTTCTCAATGGGACAACTTCCCAGTCTACATTTGTAATTATTCAAACTTCAGCATAGGTATAACTCACTCATGCGATACTATGACTACTACAACTAATGCTACTATGATCTGCAAATGCAGAAATTTTTAAATGTGTAATTCTCCTGTATGACACATGCTAGAAAATCCCTTTCTAAAATCCTCATATTTTTCTCTGATGCCTGTATTTCTAGAAAGAAGAGAACACTTCTGAGATATGCTACCACTTGAAAGAATTTCCCCTCATTACTATATTACCTCAACAGTATTGTCGCATTTATAAAAATTATAATAATTTCTTGGTTTAGTTACTCAGGCTTTTTCAAAAATTGAGATATAAATTACACACCATAAAATTTATTGTTTTAATGTATAAATCAGAGATTTTTAGTATGTTCACAAAGTTACATAGACATTAACCACTAATTCTAGAACATGTTTATCACCCCAAAAAGATACCTATACTCATCAGCATTCACTCTTCCATTTTCCTTCCCTCCCATGAATATAATTTCTACATTGTGGTTTTGCCTGTTCTGAATTCTATGTGGTCTTTTCTGACTGGCCTCTTTTATTTAGCTTAATATTTTTGAAGTTCATCCGTGTTGTAGCATGTATCAATAATTTATTCTTCTTTTTTAACTAAGTAATATTCTGTCTTATGGCTATATCACATTTTGTTTATCCATTCATCAGTTGGTGGACATTTGGGATTTGTTTCTACTTTTTGATTATTCTGAATAATGTTGTTATGAAATTTCTGAACAAGTTTTTGTGTTAACACATGTTTTCATTTCTCTTGTGTATATTCCTAAGAGTGGAGTTGCTGGGTCATATGGTAACTATACTTACAACTTTTTGAGGAACTACCAAATTGTTTTCCAAAGTGATTGTAACATTTTACATTCCCACCAGCAACTCATGAGGTTTCCAGTTTCCCAACATCCTTACCAATATCTGTTATCTGTTTCATTTTAGCCATCTTGGTGGATGTGAAGTATCTTGTTATGGTTTTGCTTTGCATTTCCCTGATAACTAATGATGCTAAGCAGCTTTACATTGGTATTGGCCATTTGTATATCTTCTTTGGAGAAATGTACATTCAAATCCTTGCCTAGTTTTTAAGTGAGTTATTTGTCTTTTTCATTATTGAGTTGCACGAGTTCTTTATGGATTCTGGATGTTAGTCCCTTATAAGATATATGAGTTGCAAATATTTTCTCTCTCTCTTTGGGTTTTCTTTTTTATTTCTTGATGATATGCTTTGAAGCACAAAAGTTTTCAATTTTGCTGAAGTCCAATTTATCTGTTTTTTGTTTTGTTTTATGGTTTTGGTATCACATGTAAGAAACCATTGTCTAATCTGAGGTCATGTAGATTTATGCCTTTATTTTCTTCTGAGAGTTTTACAGTTTTAGCTATTACATTTAGGTCTTTGATCCATATTGAGTTAATTTTTGTAGAGGGTGTAAGGAGGGGACCACACTCTTAACGGTAGAATTTTAGCTTCAGCTTTCAGGGTGGCCTAGAAAGATAGCTATTTTCTCTTTGCCTGTATCCACTTATGCACCCCATCCCCCATCCCAACTTCTCTATCCTTGACTAATCACGACATAATTTATTTAATATTAGAATCTATTTGTGTGGTAGGTAATAGTACAATCAGAGCCTGTGAAAGTACAAAGTCTCTGTTACAAATGTGATTACATTTAATTAAGCAAACAACCAGGCCAGAATGGACATCTGCTGTTTTTGCCTTCCTTGCCTACTCTTTGTATTTTTCTGGAAATGGTACTTGCTTTGTTCGTTGTGAACTCCCTTCCCACAGTTTAGTCTATAGACTGACCTTGCTCAAGGGTGGGCAAATTGCACTGACTTAGCCAATGAGGATTAGATCTCTAGAGACACAGTGATTGGTTCAGAGATGAACACAGACCCAAAAAGGGTCATGAAAAAGATACCTACAATTAGTGAGTAGGAAAACTGCCATAACCAAACTGGAAATCCTGCTGTGTTGCCACCAGAAAGGGCTGTCTGTCTGTTTATAAAGCCAACATGAAGAAATGTGAGCAGAGAGATAGAGAGAGACAGATTCTTAACTATCGATTAAACAGCTGAATCTAGCTGTGCCTGAAGCTTACACTACTTTTGGAACTTTCAGATACATGAGTCTGTACATTCCTTTTTAGCTTTGCAGCTGAAAGAGTTGTGACTGTTACACAATTACAGTGCTAGGAGCTGAGGACACAAGATATATAAGATATTTTCTGCCTTCATGGACTTGACAACTTAGAAGTGAGACAGAGAGGCAGAAATAAATAAATTAATGACAAATGCGAAAGTAGACATCTGCATGAAATGGGCTGGCGGCACAAGGGAAGAAGTGGGTAACATTGGGGAGGAGTGAGGGAACTGGAAAAACATCCTCAACAAAGATAAGTCCTGATTTGGAGTTGAAAGATGAATTGCATTCCTAAAATCCTGTAAACAACAAAATTGATTTTTCCACTGCAGCCTGAAGAAGTCAGTTTCGTTATTATTATAGAAGTTGGATGGGTTGTTACACTCTACCAGTGGTATGGTACTGACGATCAGATGGGCCATACCATGGCACTTTTTTCTTCTAACAGCCACGAAGAGGCTGTAGGAACTAATGGTAGCAGGTTATGTAATTTGGGAAGCAACATTAAGACTGTCAGAATCTTATTTTATTTAGTGTATTCTTAAACAAAGCCCCAGTGTAGTATTGTGTTTCAAGTTGACCTGACTCTGTAGACTTGGGATCATTCAGTTCAATTCATTCATTTTACAGAGAAAAAATTACAGGCCAGATAGGTTATAGAATGTGCCCAAAGTCACACAGCAGGGCTGGAACTGGAGTCTTGGTTTCCTTATTCTTGGTTCAGTCTTTCTGCTATTTCACATCTTCTTCTACGTAAGGCTCGTTCTTAAGAAAGAATTCCTTTCTTTCTTAAGAATTCTTTTTTACGGAATTTTTTCTTAAGCACAAAAGCTGGTGGGCTTTACAGTAAAATTGCTGAGGAAAAAAGTAAGGAATTGGGGAGGTTTTTACGTGGATGAGCTCTTTGTTTAGCAAATTGCCAGCTGGATGTTTTCATCATTCTGAGTTTGGTGCCCAGACTCCACTGGAATGGCTGGATGGTTGCCATTTCCCACCCAGATGGTGCGCCCTGCGTCTGTGCAGTCAGGCGGGAAGTTGTGATCCTCGTGCAGATTGCCAGCACACCTATTTCCAGCACTCAGGATTTGCAGTGTACTGAATTCGAGATCAGGCAATCATTAGAAGTCACAGATTCTTTCTTCGTAACTCTCAGGAGGTGATTTTTTTTTTTTTTTTTTTTGGTCTTCTTTACTGAGCCACCACCTTCTGCCCTTTGCAACTCCATGAAAAGGTGATATAAGCTCACTGTAGCTTTGAATAAGGCTATCAGAAGCAATTCTGAAAATGTTAAGATGTAAGTAAATGAAATAAAGAAGGAAAGAAAAGTTCTTTCTCCTTTAAGGTAAAGTGTACTGCTAATGTTTGGTCCCTTCCAGTGGCACTCAAAATCTTTATATAAGACAGGTGTAGAAGGGGTAGTGTGTGTGGCATTCTAGATGACTTATCTTGAGGTTTCATTTGGATAGCAAGCCCATATTTTCCTATCTTGCACGTTATTTGTGGTGGCTGAATAGAACACAGCTGATAGCATTGGGGGAGAAAGGATAATGCCCCCCAACTTTGGCCTGTGCATCACCACTCATCATGTCTTCATATCCCTCCTGATGCTCAATGGAATTGTTTCTAACCAATTTGCCACTGTTGTGGTTATGAAACTTGCCTAACAAATAAGCAATTCCTTTGGCACGCTTACTGGATAGTATGTAAAAAAACCGGAAACTGAATCAATATGGCAAAAGCCAAGTTTGCTGTTTAAAAAACTGAGGATGACACAAAAAGGCAACTGGTTAAGCCCAGTGGCAAATTATTCTGCTCCCTTTGTTGTCCGGGAACTCTTTGCCAGAGCGTCAGGAATTGAGTAGCCTATCAGTTATCTTCATGTTGAATGTAGTTTTTTTGGGGGATGAGAGAAGTGGGAAGAGTAACTTTTGGAGTTACTTGGAGCTAGTGTGGAAAGGTGACTAGAACAGGTGAGATCTGAGTAAAGCTAAGAGAGAAGAATATACGATAAGAAGATTCTGTATTCTTTTCTTTTTGGTAATACCTTTATTGAGAGAGAATTCACATGCTATACAGTTCACCTATTTAAAGTATACAAGTCAGTGGTTTTTAGTATATTCTCAGGTTTGCAACCATTGCCATAGTCGATTTTAGTTGGTTGCTATGGATACATTTTTATCACCTCAAAAAGAAACCTTGCACCCTTTATACCTATAATTTCCATATCATTCCCACCTCCTCCAGCTTTAAGCAACCACTAATATACTTTCTGTCTTTGTGGATTTGCCTGTTCTGGACATTATATTTAAATACATGGAATCATATAATTATAATATTTGACCTTTGTGTCTGACTTTTTTCATTTAGCATAATATTACAAAGTTCATCTATGTTGTACTATGCATCGATATTTCATTCCTTTTTATAGCTGAATAATATTTTATTATATGGACATACCATATTTTGTTTATTTATTCATCAGTTAATGGACATTTGGGTTGTTTTACCCTTTTGGCTATTATGACTAATGCTTCTATAAACATTCGTGTGTACCTTTTACTATTACACTGATGTAATATAGAAGATTAAGTCAGTGCAGAAATTATTCTAAGATGTCAGAAATAATTTAGTTTGCCATAATTTAAATGCTGGTTGACCTTTTATATCATAGAACAGTGCGTTTACTTCTAAGAAGTAGAAAGTAAGTTTAGAAGACTGACTTTAGTTCAGTTTATGGAGCTGAACTTTTCAACTGATTCCATTCTATGGAATTATTAAATTTATTTCCTTATACATTTAAGTGGTGGTTCTCGCACTCTTACCAGTTTACTATGCCTGAGGGATAGGACTTCTCCAGTCGGAAACTGTGGTTCTCTATGGTAGGGATTCTTAGGGTGCAGGGACGGGGAGTAAGTAGCAGAAAACAAACATGATATTCTGCCACGTGTTAGGTACCGTTATAGGGGTGTCAAAGATTGGGGAAAAGAAGAGGGAGAGCTGCCCTTATCCTGGAAGGGTTGGGAAAGGCTCCTCCTTACAGATGTGGTCACATTCAAATTTGAATTTTTAAAAACTGAACAAGAAACTGCATTTCTTACCATAATATAAAATAGTTTAAATTTTTGTTCATTAATTTTTTTGTTATCATCCTTATCACTATTCACTTGATGTATTTTCTTTTTTTCTAATACCAGGTCCCCCCTCTTATTAGGGAAACAAAGTAAGATAAATCACATTTATATAACAAACAACCAAACCCTGTCAGTTGCCCAGAGTTTAAAAAAATTTCTATTATTGGTACATTCTTTTGAGCTATTATGTATTTATATTTTGACTAACTTTTTTGTCTTTTTATCTACCTGCTGAACAGAAAACTTGGATGTTAATGGCGAGAACTAGGTGGGCTTTGTGTGGAAAGATGAAGTTCTTAGTGTTGAGACTATATATTTTACTACAGTTAATATTAGTTCTAGTGTTACAATTAAAAGTTTTTTTTGCGTAAGTTTTCTCAGTATATGTTCGTTACACAAATGACATTTTAAATTCTAGGTTACTATTTGAAGAACACTAGTAACACTAATTATTATTTTATTTATGGATGTATAAAAATTACTTCATTATATTTAAAGATAAAGAATTTAGAGGAAACTCTTGAAATTAATTAAGTCTATTGCGCAGAGACGCAGTAGATGGTGCTTGTTAACAGGATTTTCTCTAGAAGCTTTTTGACTTTACTGTCATAATTATTCCAACACACATCATGATACTCAGAAAAGTTTGTACATGAATTATCACAAATCCATGTTTTTATAAATCACAAAACTATAAATATCATGCCTTAATTGTTGTACAGCACATCCTTACTTCACTTTCATGGTTACTGCTGATTGCACCATTAAGATATTGGAATATTAAGATTGATGCATTTTTAAGTATCCTGACATCCTCTGATTTGTATCAGAGTTAAAACTTATTTTTATATGTATATCAAGGTCTTAATAAGCTAACAATTTGTCAGTCCATATACATACCACTTACAGCTTTTATAGAATGTTCATTCCTGCCAGGGATGAATGTATTGTTATGGAAATGGTATTTGACATTTGGGCACTTAACTAAGTTGTCTTAGCCCCTAGTTTCATAGTGAGATAGTCTGTTGTTCACAATAAAGGGCATATCAGGTTGCACAGAAATTCTGAACAAGCCTTATGAAAGGGCTGCTTCTGAGGATAGAACACCATTTTTAAGAATGTTGTTATCTATAGCAAGAAAAAAAAATACAGCCTTTAAAACAAAGCCCTGTTTCATAACGGGAATATGGATCTGCTAGGGTAGGATCATGAGGGAGGATCTATAGAGTTGAACGTCCGGTTGATGGAGGTGGCTGGGGGCCACTCTGGATTGTCAGAGTTTGGATTGAAAGTTTCAGCTTTAATGAATCGCATCAGTCTAGAGAGAGCATAGCCATAGCTAAAGACAATCAGTTAGGAAAGGTGATAACACGGATTCCTCTAGAGGAGTATGAAAGCTGAATTTCTGCAGGTGTAGACATGTTGAGGGTGAGAAGAGACATGAGCTATAGACTGACCTCAGCAGCTTAATTTGCTTCTATGATTATACTTGGAAATGGGATAGTAAAAAAAAAAATTAGACTTTTAGATTTAGATGTTTTAGGGAGGATTCTGTTCTAGAGGACTAAAAAATATCATGAAATGCATAATTATGGTTTGTGCAAGCATCTTTTTCCAAAACAGTTTTGTCTAGACAATTTTAAAAATGGTGAGTGGAAACCACAGTGACACACTTGCCTCCTCCCAGGAAGTGCTGCCCCCTCCTACCCTGCGCTCCGGCCACTCCAGACCCCCGGGACAGGCCGTGGCTCCTCCCCGGCAGTCCCAGTCTGCTGTGGCCACTGAGCAGGCATTTCTGTCACCTCTTCTTCCCTGCCTGGACAGGGCGACCTCACCCTAGTCTGAAGGCAGAGCCCTGCTCTGTCCATCTGGAATATTTTGACATTTGGTGTAGAACAAAATGTAAATAGTTTTTTTCCCCCTACATAGGCAATTTTATGAGCCCCATTTATTGAATATAGTTTTTTCTCATTTTGTAGTGTTTGACCATGGTTAAGACAGAGGGGGACTGTGCGTGGCTTATCAACATGGGTCTGTCTGATTAGTGCCGAGATGGTTTAGATGTGGATGGAGATGGTTGTGACAGTAAGAGCCTGGAATGTTGCCTAGTTTTCCTTTTCTGCATTAACCTTTCACGTATAGTAGCGGTTTTTTTTCTTGAGGCATTATTTTCCATTCAGCTGTGCGTATATTCTTGTGCCAAAACTGTGCTGTTTTATTTATTGTAGGTATATTATAACACATTCTTATAGCCGGTGTGGGTAGTCTAGCCTTTAATTCATTCCGTTTTCAAACTTGTTTTACATATTTTCATCATTTGAATAGTTTGTCTTTAAGGTCTGAATATAGGCTTTTCCCTTCCTTTTTCCTAAATGAATGTTGGCATAAACCATGTAGAACTTTTTTCTTGAAATATAAATTTGGCCGATTGTGGCTGAGTGCGGTGGTCACACCTGTAATCCTAGCACTTTGGGAGGTCACGGCAGGAAGATTGCTTGAGGGCAGGAGTTTGAAACCAGCCTGAGCAAGACTGAGACCTTGTCTTTCTATAAAAAATAGAAAAAAACCCAGCCAGGTGTGGTGGCACACGCCTGTAGTCCCCCAGTCCTTGGGAGTCTGAGGCAGGAGGGTCACTTGACCGCTGGAGTTTGAAGTTGTGTCGAGCTATTATGATGCCACTGCACTGTAGCCAGGTCAACAGAGTGAGACTCTGTCTTTAAAAAAAAAGAAAAAAAAAAGGCAATTGTTAGCAAAGTATCAACAGTTAATTTTGGGTATTAAGAAGTTGATAGGAAGGGACATACTCTATAAATTACCTGGCCAACTCTAACTCTATTAAAGGGTTAATATTCTTAACTTTTAAACACCACCTTCTTGAATTTCCCTCAGAAATAAAAACAATTCAATGCACCTATGTAATTTATTCTGTTTTCTATATATGCAAACATATACAAATGGTCTGTTTTCTGCATCAGTTAAGTACCATCTTCTATTCTGTGATCTTATATGATTCAGTGATTGCAAAAATGCACAATTGAGAGAGAGAAAACCTTTCATGGCAACCATGATCTTGCTTCTACTTTATTGATTTCTTTACATCCTTCTTACTTTCGCAAATGATTTCAGGTTGATTATAATGAAAAGTCCATTTTTAATAAACATAAAACAGTGAATACAGGAAAGAAGAAAAGTAGAAGAGGGAGGGGGTAGGAGGTAGGGCTAAGAACTTTTGACTAGGCAAAAGTCCTACGAGGTAGAGTTAGCAGACTTAACAGTTCATTTGGAAGGCATACCAGAGACCAACCTACGAACAGTCTATGTAGATTCATTCGTTTATTTGGGAATAATTTATTGAGCACGTACTATATGCCTGAGACTCTTAGGCACTGGAAATGCAGTAGTGAGCAAATCAGACACAAATCTGCCCTCCTAAAACTTACGTTTTAGTGGAAAAGAGAAACAGTAAACAAAATATATAGTCTGTGTTGTATTTTAGATAGTAATAATTGGTAAGGAGAAAAAGTAAAAGCAGGGAAGGGAGATAAGAGGCGTTGGGAGGGGGTGTGACATTCCTGTTGGAGAAGTCAGGGAGGGCCTCCCTGAGAAACTGACTTTGATAAAATGGCCAGAAGGCTGTGAGGGAGCTGCAGGGATGTCGGGAAGAGGGTTCCCAGCAGAGGCTCTTCCCAGTGCAAAGGCCTTGGTACACTGTGGGAGGAGGTTGGGAGGAGAGGGTGGGTGAAGTTAGGGGAGAGTGGCAGGAGGTGGGTCGTGGTTGACACCCGCAACTCCATGACCAGTCCTGGTTGTTTCAAGGCTCTTGGGTGAGAAAGGGCGGGGCTAGAAATAAAACCAAAGAAACTACCCTTGCCGTACTTTCAGTGTGTGTATTCAGTTGTATATCAAGTTTTTTTATGTGCTTGGAATTTCTAACATCTTGAAGAATGGAGAGAAGTGACAGTGTATATAGGTACAAGGTTGCCATTTCTTTTATATTTACTTCGACACAGATCATTTTGAAATCTTGGCAGATATTTTAGGGTGTACTTCTAAATTTGATACATCATTATTTATTTTGGAAGCAAATAAAAAAAGACCTCTCTAGATCCACTTGGCATTACAAATGCTTAGAAAAATACCCACCAAAGAGTATCGTGTTATATAAACCGGTGAGCTCTGTGGTTTGTAGTGTTGTTTAAGTAGTCAGAGTTGCAAATAATAATCTCTGAAATACAATTTTCTATCATTCACCTATCTGCCAGTTTCCCCCTAAACTTATCAGTTCTATAAAACTTACTGTGAAACTTGAGCTGATTAGAATAGCCAATTTCAGACTAATTTTTTTACTTTTTTCCAAATAAAGGTGTCTTAAAGTTAGGCCATTGAAGTCCTATAGTCATTTTCACATTCTTGCTGTGTTGTAGGCTGTTTGTTATCTGCTTATTTAAAAAAAATAGAGTGATTGTAAAATCCTGGTTTCAGTTATGTTCTAAAAATCTAACCTGGTAGTCATTTTACTGAGGTCATTTCTGTGTATTCACTAAAGAGGAAAATACCAGATCTCTTTGCCTTTTGGAGATGATGGGGAAGAATGCGTAACATGTTTTCCTGGAAGCTCTTTCTCCTCGTGAATGGGAGGAGGCATGCCTACCAGCTGCACCCGACGCATGTATAATCAAGCCTGTTTACTCTGAGGTTGATGTTTTGGTGCCTAAGATGACTTGATTTTTTTCCATTTTCGTGACATTTATGAATCTTATTCCTTTGTTTCATGGAAGGGGGAAACGGGAGCAGGTGTTATGAATGTCAGGTCTCTGTGGTCGATGCATTAGTGCCCCACTCTAGGGCACGATGTTTCTTTAGGCTGTCGGGGGATGGGATGAGGAAGATGCCCAGTGGTGCCAGCTGTGTGGCTGGCAGTCAGCTGGGCTATGGAGGCGTCTCTTTGGCAGAGTCAACAGTTGGGTCAGAGAGCCAATGAATGACTCAGTGATGAGTGTAAACATTTGTTTAGTTTGAATGATTAGAAGCAGAGCTGGTCTCCGGTTATTACTGATTATAAGACTGAAGTGGAAAAGCCATAGCTTTTGTTGAAGACCAGTGTTTTTAGAAGCATACAACATAAGGGCTTTAAGGGAAGCCACGTACGTTCAGAATCTCAAATGAAGCCAGGGCATCAGAGGACAGGCCGTTGGTGGGGTCTACAAGACTGAGAAGAGGGACCAGCAGAGGGGGAGAGCATGCAAGTGGTTTGCCTGGCGTCCTTGGCTGGTGCTTGAGATGAAGGCTAGGTGTTGGTTGCTGAGATCCTTTGCAGTCACATCGGTTGGTACATGAGCAAGTAAACCTGACCCAGAGCTTTAGAGGAGAAGACACACAGGGAAGAATTACCACCTGTATTATCATTTGTTTCTGTTTGTGTCTCCCTCACTGGACTGTGGGTGCCTGAGGGTGGTGATTATGCTTACTCATTTTATAACACCAGTTTTTATTGAAATGCAATGAAAGGTGAGATGAATTTCTCTTTTTAATGTGCCGTTTTTTAAGCCTCTTCAGGTTGAGGCTAACTTGTTATTCAGATATGTTCTGAGAAGCTGTAGTGTATAACATCACTTTTCATCATTTTAAAGATATGGGAATTAATGAAGGAGGATAGCACAAAAGCAGAGGCTGAGGTAATCTTAATATAAACTTGCAGGCCATCATTTGTTTACTGTATATCAATTCGTTCATTCATTTATTCATTTGTTTATCAGACATGTACTGATACCAGCTATTGTCTGCCAGGTACTGGGATGCAAAACATGACATAATCAGTGCCTTAAGGAGGAGCTTACAGACTTCTGTATTTGAGATAAAAAGAATAAGAGAATAATTATCCATCTCAATTAATTAAATTTGTCTCCAAAGGGATTGTATTAGGAAGAGTTGGGAACAGTTTTTAAGAAATCTACTTTGGAGATAATATTGTGTGATCGGCTTAAAATGTATTAAGTGATTGCAACTTGAATTAACAAAATAAGCTAAGTTACATATTCAAACATAACATTCTAAAACCTGTTCCTTAAGATAAATTTTTTTTGATAATTCGCCCAAAGTATTTCTTTGTTTTTTTCCGCTGCCCACCCACGTCCCCACCCCACCCAAAGTATTTCTATTTGCGTTTTATAATAATACTAATGACTTATTAGGCTAGGTAGTATGTTATCTCTTTAATAACCTGTAATGAATATTATCCCTCTTTGAATAAATGAATATTTTGTCCAATTGTTTATCATATATTCCTTCCAAAGACCTCTAGAAACACCAGTCTCCAAAGTAGTGTATTTTAAAGAGATTTATAGATAATATTGAAAAGAAATAAAGAGCAAACTAATATAACTTTTTTAACCTCTTAGGATATTCTGCATATTGCGCATATGCAAGAAATCTTCTTAAGTGACCCTACTAGTTTTATTGAATCAGAGGAGGTAGTTTACTTTTGTACAGATCAATTAATGTTCGTTGGCATAGTGCAGCTATGTTATATGATTTCCTATATAAATCATTGAATCTTTCATTTTTAAGAATGAATTTTTAAAAATGATCTTTTGTTATTTGAAACTTGGACTGAGGGGGAAGGGGGGGCAAGGGCAACACACATAACCTAAACATCTGTACCCCCATATTATGCTGAAATAAAAAAGAAAATGATATTTTGCTATAAAGATTCATAGTTGCCATAGGCTATTGAAGAGACTGTGTTGAGGATGGATGTCTCCAACTCAAATGTACTGTGGCTTTCCGAGGCCATTGTCTTCATTATCTTTCTCCTGGTGCTTTAAATGTAATTAAAAATGATTCTGTGTAATTGAATATAAGGTACTTATAGCATTGGTATTCCATTTTTGTTTATATATATAATTTTTATTTATATTTATATATTTTTATTTAGTTTATATATATTTGTGTGTATATATTTTTATTTATATCTATATTCCTGTAAACCTTTATTATAATTTGAGGACTAAATAAGAAAATGTCTGGATTGAGATAGGAGTCTCATGTAGCATTTATATTTCTTTTTGTGAAATATTAGCTCAGCTAATGACATTAGGACACCAGTTTAATGTCATCTGCCCTGGATTTTATGAAAACCTCTTTGAAATGGATTTGACTTTTGTTGTATCATTAAACATAGTTTCTAATGTCTGATTTAAAAATACTCAGTTTTTTAATGTTATTTTATGTCTCCAAATATTATTCAAAATGATTAAATTGCTGCATTCATAACACAGTATGGATAGAAGAGCACCAGTTTTTCATTGACTGGAAAAATAAAATATAGCATGAATAATAAATTTAAAATAATGGTGTAGAAGAAGTCAGATGAGACCCTCAGGTCAGACAGAATGAATTTCTGTTTGTCTTGATCTCAAAGACACTGTGTTGGAAATCTATTGGGCAAATTTATCAGATTTCCTCCGTAGGCTGTTCATAACTTAAGGCCGTGCATTAGGTTGCATGTCTTGTTGTCATCACTTGTCATATGTGCACATAATATGTAGTGATTCTGATCAGCTGCTGAAACGTTTGGGCGCTTTTGTTCCTTTGAGTATTTGAAAGTGGAGAAGAGGTGGGGGGGTGGTGCATAGAAATTAGCTCCAGTTACTCTGACATTATCATTATATTATTGGCACATGTTTCTAATGGAAACACTGTTGTGATCACAAATTAGAAAATTAAACAACTAATTTTTAATGCTTTGAAACCTTGTGGGGCTAACCAGATTTTGGCCATACCTGGATGTACTTTGGAACATGGTTATGTACACAATTAACATGTTTTCTAAAAACTCTGTTGGAAAATTAAACAGTCTTTTTTATGGATTCCGTGAAGAGGCAAATTCTGCATTGTGGAGTGTATATGTGTTTGAAAATATAGGCACTTTGATTTATTTTATAAGAGAGCATCAAGGCCAGAGTTTTAATTCCTCCCTTGTCCTATGTTCTTCTATTATTATTTTTCGATTTGTATACTTCTTTTTTTATGAAATACTTTAATTAAGACTTGACTAATTCAGACATATATTCAAACTATGTGTGTTATATGGCACCATACATTTCTGCTCTCTTGTATTGTTGGTCTCTGGGAAGACAGAGAGGCTCTTGAATTGAGGTTGCCTATAAACTTGATCAAATGTCGCTTTAATCCCTGTGCACTTCTGGCAAACCGAGAGCTATTCAGGAGGTACTTAGTTCACTTGTTTGAGACAAATATTTTTGCTGCAGATTTGGTAGAGGTGACTCCATTTGGATGTCTTCCAGACACTCTTAACCGACCTCCCTTAACAGACTGGAAGGATTAACGGGTCCTCTCCATTCTCTCTGAGAACATACCGACTGGCTCAGCTACTCTGTAGCATGCCCGTACACTGCTGCTTTCACTGTCAAGCTGCATGTGTGTGTGCCAGTTGTACTTGTGTTTGTAATAATATAACGTAATTAAGTGACAATAAATTGATAAAATATAAGTGCATAGAGAAAGAATGTGTTTCTGTAAAAAATAAGTTAAACGCATTGGGAAGATAGTATACATGCATGTTACTGCACTTTTTTTCTTCTGTGGACTCAGGTGTAGCAGAGACAACTCTGAAGATTGTGGACATTTAGAAAACTTTAGCTCAGGTGTCTTTAAATCCTTCCCTTACACAACTTGATACTGGAATTTGTAGATGATGCTTTATGGTTAGGTTAATGCGGAGAAAAAAAAGACTCAAATTTACCATCTTCAAAGAAAAATTCATTACTTCAAAACATACTTGAGTGAATGTCCATTTATAAGAATTAAGTTAAATACAGTGTTTAAGGCGTACATTATAATTTATTTTTCTGACGCCTCACTTTAAATAACATTTTGCTTTGTCCGTTTACTAGTGGTATCTACAGCATTAATAGTGGTAGATTATTACTTTACATTCTGCTTCAATTTACATGTATATTTTATGTACTGAGGTTATATTTGAGCTTTGTTACTTTGCTATTTTTAGTAATTCAGTTAGAGGTCTGAATATTAAAGTTTACATTTTAACCGTCTAGTAAGAAAATATTTAGAAAACAGTAATGACCTAAAATGTCTTTAGGGGAAAATGTATAAATATCTAAAGGCTTTTCCTGTATGTTTAGAAGCAAACTAAATACATTTTAAACTTTTTATTTGGAAATAATTTAAACTCACAGAAAAGTTGTAAGAATAATACAAAGAACGCTAAAATAGCCTTTACCATTTGTTTTATTTGTTCTCTCTCTCTTTTATCTGTCTATCTATCTATCTCAGGTGTTTATCTAATGTGTTTGTATATAGATAGGTAGACACACACACAATCACATATGTAGTCTTTTTTTAACTATTTGAAAGTAAATTGGTTATACGATAGTACATATTTCTTAAGAATAAAGATTCTCTCTTATATTACCCAGTGCATTATATTATTCCCCGCTGGAGTATCACTCCCTCTTGTGTCCTTTCCACCTTGTTCCTACCTACCCACCTGCAAAACATTAGTAACCAACTTCAGTAGTTTTCTCGTGTAGCCCATACCCAATACGAGCAGAATTAGGAGGGGAATTGAGCATATCAAGGAATTTGGGTACATATTTTAAAACTGCCACACCATGTTTATATGGTTCTTTAAATCCTACCTGTCCGTCCGTCCGTCCATCCATCCATCCATCCATCCATCCATCCATCCATGTATCTAGTGCGTATATTTCCTTTCAGATACTAATCATAGACTCATACACACACACACAAATGAGACCATTCATGTCCTATAACCTTCATTTTCATTTATAATATACTGTGCAAATAAGCATATTAAAGTTTATGAGAAACTTTTAAAAATTAAAAGTTAAATTTTCAAATTCCCTTGACCGTAAAATTTCCCCCCACTATTCCACCCCTAACTTTTTAATAATGTCCCAAGGAACTGGTGGTCCCGTATACAAACGTCCTTCTGGTATCGCCTTTAAGCAGGTTGTTTGCTATTGTTTTAAGTCTGTTCATTATGTTAAATAAATTTATTTTTATGACTAATTGACTAATTATTTCTTTTAAGTAGTAGGTCTATCTTGAAAGTTGCCAAATGCCTTTTTACCATTGTAAATGTTCTATGATTTTTCTGATTTGACCTATTGGTGTAAAAAATTACTTTGATTTATTTCCTAATGTTGAAGAACTTTATAATACACCTTATTTCATCTTAAATTTGATTTGCTAGTGTTTGTTTTTAGGAATTTTATATTCATATTTGGAAATGAGATTGGTTTACAGTTTTAAAATTTGCATTACCTAAAAAAAAAAATCTGTGAGGGCTATGCTGGTGGTTAAGGAATTACCTGTTTCCTGAAGATTCAGTAGCACTTGCCCCAAAACAACTGGATCTGATACCTTTTAGGAAGATATATCTTTGATGGCTTTTTAATTTCTTATATGGTGTCAGCTTTTTTACAATTCATGGATTAATTTCGGAAATTTATATTCTTAGAAAATATTTCATTTAATCTATTATTTCTACTCCCCTCCTGATAGATCAGTCCTAGGTGTTTCTTCTATCCTTTTTTTCTTTTCCTGTTCAAATCATTAATTTCTACTTCTCTTTGCTCTTATTGACCCCATTATCCTTCCACCAACTTGTTTGGGGGTAAATTCCAGTGCATATGATAGTTAGAGATCTGCCATTTCATGAAAAATGTCAAGAACATCTTTCAAAGCCAATAACTACTTTATCATTTTTAAATCACAGTTGGGATGTATCAAAAATTAAATAAGCGAATTCCCTGATTATGGACGATTAGATTCCTTTTGTTTTTGTTGCTATTAAAATCAAGGCTGTGATTTATATCCACACACATATATATTGGTATATGTTAGGTCATTCAGAATAAATTTTGAGAGAGTTTCTAAGTCAATGTGAAGATGTATTTTTATGGAAAGTGGCAAACAATTTTCTTAGAAAGATTGTAGTCGTATGGGAGTGCAATTTCTGGATCATTTTATTGTTTGCCTAAATTGATGTAAAAATATTTACTTTTTATTTGTATTATTTTAATTTCTAATAAGATTGAACTTAGTTTCAACTACTTATTCGTCATTTGCTGGGGTGTGTGTGTGTCTGTAGTTTCTATCCTTTGGCAATTTTCCTATTGGGGTAGTGACTTTTTTCCTTATTAAGAGCCAATTGTAAGGCCGGGTGCTGTGGCTCACGCCTGTAATCCCAACACTTTGGGAGACCGATGCGGGTGGATTGCTCAAGGTCAGGAGTTCGAGACCAGCCTGAGCAAGAGCGAGACCCCGTCTCTACTAAAAATTAGAAAGAAATGATCTGGACAACTAAAAATATACATATAAAATTTAGCCGGGCATGGTGGCGCATGCCTGTAGTCCCAGCTACTTGGGAGGCTGAGGCAGAAGGATCGCTTGAGCCCAGGAGTTTGAGGTTGCTGTGAGCTATGCTGATGCCAGTGCACTCTAGCCCTGGCAACAGAGTGAGACTCTGTCTCAAAAAAAAAAAAAAAAATGAAAAAGAGCCAATTGTATTGCTAGGGATAGTAATCTTTGCTTTTCATATACATATATATCAAATATTTTTTTCCAGTTTGTCATCTTTCTTTCAAATATATATATACATTTTTATGCATAGATTTTCTATTTTATTTTAAGGGAATCTAGTCTATCAATCCTATTATGCTTTCTGGTATTGGGATTATGCTTATACGTTTCCCCATACTATTATGATATGAGAAAAATATTCACCCATAGTTTCACCTTTTACATTTACATTTTGAATTACCTGAAATTTATTTTAGTGTAAAGATTGAGTAGGGTATTCATCTTTCTTTTTCTTTCACATTGCTTTCCAGTTGCCTCAGTGGCATTTATTAAATGATTTCTTTTCACCACTGCTTTGAAGTATCACTGTTATCATTAATAAATTTTTAATATATGCTTGGGCCTTTATCTCAGTGATGATATTATATTATTTGTCTTTCTCTTCCTGTGTCAGCACCACCTTCTTTTAATTACTGAAGCATGATAATGTATTTATCATATGTTTAGTCTTCCAGTAAACACTAGAAAAATTTTTTCAAAATTTAAAACATTTCCTATTGAGATTTCAATTAGTATGGCATTGAATTTAGAAACGAATTTAGGGAGAATTTATAACTTTAGAATATTGAAGTCTTAGTGTTCAAAAACAAGTTCTCTCTCTGATTATTTATTTTCATCTGTTTTTTAATTTGCATTTTCTAGTTTTTCTAATACAGGTACTGTGAATTTCTTATTAATATTTATTACCTGATATTTTATGTTTCTTTTTCTTGATATTTTGGTTGTACGTTTTATTCAACTTTCTTTTGTTTTTAATATTGGTACATAAGAAAACTATTGTGTTCTACCTATTAATTTTAACAAACAGTATATAACACAGTGTATGCCTTTGGACAAGTTACTTCCTCCAATTTTCTCATCTTTAAAATAAGATAATGGTTGTAGCTGCCATCACAGGGATTGTTTAAAGTTTAAATTTAATGATATTTTAAAGAGATTAGCACATAATTTTCTACTAACAAATATTAATTTTTATTATTATTATTATGACGTTTTGTTTTCTTTACAAGTTCCTCTACCACATTTTCTTATTGTTTCCAGTAGCTTTTTCGGTTGATTTCTTTAGCTTCCAAATGTTCAGTCATTCATTTTTAAATCAATATTTTGCCTTCTCTAACTGCCTTCTCAGTTAGGTAAGATTTTAAAGTGCCTTTTTATAAGGCAGTTTAATTCAGGGGAAAAATATCTTGGATCATTACCATTTTCAGCTGCCTTTGACTTATTGATCAAAATGTCAGCCATGTCCTAGTGTGAATGAATTTAGGGAAATAACTTATGAAAAATGAATTACACACTATGGCGTGGTTATTTCATTGAGAAGCTCCTAGAAGACATGCTGTGTAAGAAAGGTGGGCTATTCTGAATGACCTAGTTAAAAACTGAAGTCCAACATTATCTTATTAAAAGAACTCTATTTTGTTCTTTACTATATCTCATTTCCTTTCATAAATACTAGTAAATATTGTCAACTGAATGAGTTAACAAAAAATTATAATATAGAGTGTAGAAGATGAAATAGGAATATTTCTGTCATTATTTTCTAAAGATAAGATGTTGTGAGGAAAATGATAAATCTGAATTACTGCTATTGGCCATTAATCCTAAGGTAAAGATTTGTTGGGAAGAGTCAGTGCAATGTTTTTTGTCTTGAATTAAAATTTTTCGTATGTTAAAACATTCTAATGTGCTAAAGTGAATTTTAAGTGAGTAATATGGTTCTATTATATTATATAAATAAGAGAAGATGAAAAACTCTAACCAAGTAGCAAATTGTTTGTGAACTGAAGACCAGGGAGGAAGAGATTTAAAAACTCATTCATTATGATCGCCTCTAATGTGTGAATGCATGATCTAATCGTGAATGAATTTTTTTTTTTTTAAGCAGCAGCTGTGACTTACGCAATTTAGAAATGTTAACTTTCAACTAGATTAAACCATCGACATCAAAACAGAAGAGATACTTTATTCAAAAAATATTTCACTATTTCCTAACCCATGATCTGAGTGGGCCGCAAAATACCATGTAAACATGAGAAGTAGGAAGATTTAGGGATGTCTAGACTAGCGAAATCCATTCTTTTTTCTTAAACCTAAAAAATCTTCAACATGGACCTGTCATATTAATTGACTAGTATTAAGGGTCTGTTTAGGGCTGTCCTGGAGGTTAGCCTGGGTAAGAAGAAGCTATGAACTACTGGACTTTTGGGTTGACGGAGGCTAATTAAAACAAGAACTGTGAGGAAAAGCTTCATTTAGAAGGTTCTGAGGGGTGACCTGGGTTTTGGTTGGTAGAAGGTTGAAAAGGTAGGCTTTTTGAATTGGGGGAAAAGATGGGAGTGATGGTACTGAACATAGAAATAATTATGGAGTATGAGGTCAAAGAATGGATCTAGATGCATATTAATGACTGAATGTGTAATGAGATGGGGAAATGGGGAAGTGATGTGCTAGGATTTTGGAGGCTCTTTAAAACTAGGCAGAACTTTTTACTTGTGGTGTTAATACTTTGGGTAAGAGTCTCCACCCCTTACCTCTCACCCCAGAAGGATTTAGGCAGTTATTTGAAACACATCTTTAAAACCTAATTAACTTTTTTCAAAGGAATTTGAAAGAGAAAGACATTATTAATCCTGGATAACGCCTTGGATTATAAAGGCAATTTCCGAGGTAATCTGATAAATAAAATTGTGAAATGGTAGCATCTTTCTTTTACTGATGATCTAAAACAAATAGGTACAGTTGCTGCAGCTAAAAGCAATAACTGCCAAAGGACAGAAAAGACAAGCAGTAAATACTTGATTTAAGTCACAGGATTTGACAACTGAGAAATGTGACTTAGAATAATGATTTCTTTTTTTTCTCAGTGTCATAAATCAATACCAACAACATTAGAATGACGAAGAATAAAGTAAAAGGCTCAGGCCATAAGGACAGTATTAGGAAGGAAGTTCAAGAGATCCAGGTTGGATTGTGGTAATCGCAGCAGTCAGAATACACATGTGTAACACATTCCTGTGACTTGCTCCCATGTCTGAAATGAACTGAATACAGTTATTGCTTCAGAGATTTCCTGTGGACATCCAATATCTGGCTTTGACACCTGAGATCAGTCATAGACCAGTGAATACAGATTTCTAATGGAAGTCAGTAATGACACCTGAGAAATAAACAAGAAATGGAAAGAACATGTTATCTTGTGATCATATTAAAAAACTTAACAACCAGAAGACATAATCCATTTTTCTTAAGTTATAATTAGCCTTACCTATGTCACTACTATTAAATCACATTATTAAAAATAGGCTTAATAATTTGTTTTATAAAAAAGTTGTTTTTTATTGTTTATGGGACACATGGAAATGACTTCACAGTCATGCGTGTTAAAGCACCAACTCAATAATCATGGGCTATGACAGTAACAGGTATTAACAAAAAACCTTCTGCTAACAGATTATTATTATTATTTTTTTGCTACCAGTTTATTGCAAAAGTAAACTGGAAAACACATTGTTTGATATATTGTAAGGAAACATGATATATTGAAAGTATATTATGGTAATATAATAGAAACTGTCATACTTAGTGACTCCGTGAGAGAATGTCCTAAGACAGGGGATTTCTGAGACAGCAGGCATCAAAATCTACATCGGTGTCCTCAATGCTGACTTCAGAGACAGATTCAAATAGCATTCATGGGTAGAAACAGTGTTTATAATGTGATTATATTACTGCAACAGCCGGCAAGCTGTAATGAACTTGCAGAGTCCTTCCCTTCTCTTTCCTCTCTCCTTTCCTCCATCCCACCCACCAAAATGACTGTGCTCCTAAAATCTACCAGACATGTGGTTAGGGTTGGGTTGCAGTGGTTAATAAACAAGATAGAACAGTCCCTTGCCCTCCCACACTGTTCGCCTTTGTTGAGCTTAAACTCTGTGCCTCCTACACACTTCCACCCTCAGTGCCCCCGGCTTTCGGACAAGTAATCAGGCAGCTAGAATATAGTGCCAGTATGAATACTGGAGTTATTACATAATTATCTTGAATTCTGGTGCTCAGGGATAACAAATATAGCAAAATGTGATTGAAAGGGTGGGAGGAGACTTGTAGAGTTCTTAAAGGGATTTGTGTTTACTTTCAAGAACCATGGAAATAAGTTGGTAGTGCTGGTTTTAATGATTAATTTAACCTTGCAATTTATGGTTTTCTTTTTATCTGGTATAAATTAATTTTTATCTGTTTTCATCAGAATCATTTGTTGTTTTATATATGAATCGAAAGGTTGTTCAGGGAGGCTGGGTGTGTAGAACCTCTTTAAATTATTGAGCAAGAAATGGCCGAGCATGGGGGCAGAGGGATTAAAGAGGGAGGGTATACATGAGTGAAAATGAAAATGTTTAATTAGTAGAGCTGTGGTCTGTGAGCCCTTGGGCTCCTTTGAGGAGAATAAGACTGAAGGCATTTTTACAATCAGGTCTTTCCATACTGGCCCAGGGGAAACCATTAACCCAGAGTAGTTTAGTTGCCGACCAGAAGTCTCTTTCTTGGGGAATGGTAGCAAATTCATGGTTGTTGGAGACAGACTGCTTTTGTATATTCAGTGTTCATAAACTGAGTTGACATAGTTCCATAATTCTTCAAATTTCCAGGGAATCAGACCTCGAAATGGCTTTTGAAAAAAATCTATGCAATATGCTGTAAATGCTTCGAAGACTCACGTCTTCATGAAACATATCTTATCTATTTTTGTTTCCCTCCTTAGGTAGGTTCTAGGTACTTAATAATTGCTGAATGGATGAAAAATTTGAAAGTTGCTAGTAAATTGAAAATTACTTGGAAATCATTCTTTGATGATTCAATGGGAAGTGAAAATTTTGATTTTTGAAAATATTTTTATAGAATTTCAGGATTCGTGATTAATATAAGAGACTGACATTGTGAGTCTAACTTCTGTATTGATGTTTGAACCTACATTTTGAGTTTTTGTTTATATTTTTTTAAAATTAGTTTTTTTCTTTGTCTACATATGAAACTGCATTAGAAGAATCTGATCATTTGTCCTGGGCATCTTAATTTTTGATAAAATGATATACCACCAAAATTGAGGGCCCACATCTTTAGACTGTAAACCTTATAAGGCAGATCTCAAACTATTTTTAAATACCCTGAAAGGCACATACGGTGGGTTTGCTTGGTATTTGCTGTCTTAGAAGAGGCAGATAGTGTGACACTTAAGTGGGTTCTGTGTATTTGAATTCTAGCATTACTGTTTAGTAGCTTATCGTTTCAGTGCTCCAGGATTCTCATCTGTAAAATGGGATTAAAAACAGTATTTACCTACCTCAAAGAAATGTTGCACAGATTAAATATAGCTTTATATGTAAGACACGTCGAACTACTCATTATTATTAATAATATCATTATTTACTTCTTTCCCTATGTCTGTATAACTTTTGTTTAGAAAATATTTATTTATTTATTTATTTATTTATTTTTGAGACAGAGTCTGGCTCTATTGCCCTGGCTAGAGTGCCATGGCGTCAGCCTAGCTCACAGCAACCTCAAACTCCTGGGCTCAAGCAATCCTCCTGCCTCGGCCTCCCAAGTAGCTGGGACTACAGGCATGCGCCACCATGCATGGCTAATTTTTTCTATATATATATGTTTTTTAGTTGTTCAGATAATTTCTCTCTACTTTTAGTAGAGACGGGGTCTCGCTCTTGCTCAGGCTGGTCTCGAACTCCTGACCTTGAGCGATCCACCTGCCTCGGCCTCCCAGAGTGCTAGGATTACAGGCATGAGCCACCGTGCCCAGCCAGAAAATATTTATTAAATAAGTAAAATACCACAACTTAGTTTATTTCATCTTACAAAGAAGTTCCTTTAGAAACACTAAATACTGCGTTTATAACGGTATTCACTGTAATAGTGTGGTTTCTCTCACGTTGAGCCAGATGGCGTTCTCCAGCTACAGAATAAGAAAGTCCTTTAGTTGTGTGTCATTTTATGAGAAATTACATACATTACTTTAAAATAAATTTGATACGGAATTTAAAAATTGATATATGGAAAACATAGCATTTTCCACGTGATTGTAATAAAGTGACTCTTACATCAAGATACTTCAAGAGCAAAACAAGATGTATTAAAATAATTGCACTTGTGAGGGCTCATTTTGACAAAGATTATTTTAGAAAATAAGCAAATAAAAATGAGAACAAAAAGAACTATATGTTTAATTATAAATGTGACCACTATTGCCTTGGTGCTCAATTCAGATTTAAGTCCTCTATATATTCTGTATTGTGATTTTTCTATTTTATTTTTATTCATAGTAATAATTACTTGATAATATTTTTTAAAATCAAAAATATATTCACATGTACTTTTATGATTTGCAGATGGAAATCACTTCATTCACAATATTTATTGAACATTTAGTATGTATTTATCTCATTTCTGGACTATGGGGGTATAGCTGTGAACAAAGCAGACAAAAATCCCTGCTCTCATGGAACTTAATTGTGAAAGGAGGCAGGTAATAAACACATAGGTAAGATATGTGTGTTTGATGATGGTAAGTACTATGGAGAAAAATAAAGCGAGGGAAGGTATAGGAAAGTTTGTCATTTTAGATAGGATGATCAGGAAAGATATCATAGAAAAGGTGACTTTTGAGCACAGATTTGGAGGACATGAGGAGTGAACCATGTGGGTGCATGGGAGAATGTTTTTTCAGGTAGAGGGAACAGTAAGGAAGCTGCTGTGGGTGGAACAGAGTGAGTAAGGGGAGAGTAGTAGGAACGACATCAAAAACATAGGCCACATTGTACAGGGCCTTGTAGGCTGCTGTACAACTGGCTTTTACTCTGAATAAGATGGGAAACCACTGGAAGCTTTCAAGCAGAGAACTTGGCCTCCATTTTTAAAAGATCACTTTATCAGCTGTGCTGAGAAAAGGCAATAGTGGGTAGCAGGAAACCAGTTGAGAGACTCCTATAATAACGTGCAAGATGATGGTGAATCACCAGCATCCAGCTGTGGGGCTGCCCTGGAGACACTGAGAAGTGGTTGGATTTTTTAATTCATTTTGAAGATAGAGAAAACAGGATTTGCTAACAGATTGGATATCTAATTAGGGTCATCAAGGCATTGGCGAAGGATGTATTGACCATAGGTGAGGTTTGGGAGGATTGTTGGAGGAGTTAATTTCAGGATTGTTGTGGGGCAGAAGATCAGCAGTTTTGTTTCAGATAAGTTGAGTTTGAGAGGAAAGGTGCATTTTCTACATATATAGGTAGTCCCATACCCCTGTGTCTTAAACGCATAAAAAATAAAAGAAAATGAAATATGATGTGCTCCAATCAGAAATATATGCAACTTAAATTTGGAATTCTTTTCAACATGTACTCGATTGCAAATATTTGAGAACCTGTATTTCTGGCTTTCCTTCTTATATCATTGGTCCATCTAACGCATCTTTTTCTATATGCCAAGACTGTATTTTTTGTTTGTTGTATTGGTTTGGTTTTTAGACACATAAACCCAGACATTCCATTATGTAATTTATCTTTCAAGGACTTACCTTTCAAGTATTATCTACATTGGATGGCTATGTGTTTATTTCAAAATGATGCCACAATTGCCCAAATATTTTCCAAATTACATTTTTATATTAAAGAATTAGTTGATAAGCCACTCAGGAAAGTCAGTCTTATAGGGGCTGTCAAGTTGTCTATATTGACTTTCATACAACCTCTGCTTTGACATATTGTACACTGATATTCCTTAAGAGCCAACAACCATTCATGTGCCAAGTTTGGTCTTTCACCTGTTGGTGGACTAATGATGTGGGTTAATGAATGTGTAAGGGCTCTACCTGCTGGAGACTGTGCTGGGGGAAGACAGATTCCTGCCCTCTGCCTCCTGCCCTAGGACTGCTTCTAGATTTCATTTTTACTTTCAAGATGTTTTTGCTGCTCCATCTGCTAATTAAATGTATGTATATATGTCTTAATTTTTTTTTTGGAAGCATGGGATATTTTTATATTATTATTCTGGTATAGTCAAATTTTATAATTGTTTGCCTTCAGGTAGGTCTGTTTTTCATTCATTAGCTGTGCACTTGGTGGGCTCTTCAAATCTAAAGACTTGTGACGTTTGGTTGTAGGATGAATCTGGAGACTTTTGTCTTTTGGTTCTGGGAACTTTTCTGGTTTCATTACTTTGCTTATTATCATACCTCTCCTCAGTTTTCCTCCTTTCTGGTTAGATTTTGTATCTGCTGAATTACTGGATTAATAGTCTAGTAATCTTATTTGTTCACTTGCATTTCTCATTCCTTAGTATTTTGTTTCTACTTTCTAGATGTTTTCTTTGAATTAGTTTTTTTAACTCCTTTATTTAAATTTTTATTTGTTATATTTTTAATGTTAGCAATCATTTTTCTTTGTTACTCATGATTCTTTTTATATAGCATTCTGTTCTTATTTTATATGTATGATATCTTCTCCCTCTGAAGATATTAATCATAGGTTCTATTTGTTTTGTTTGTATTTAAATTAAGGTATATTAAATATGGTTTCTTTAAAAATTGTTACTCTTTTTTTTTTAACTTTTTATTTTAGAGACAGTGTCTCACTGAGTTGCCTAGGCTGAAGTGCAGTGCGATCATAGCTCCTGCAACCTTGAACTCCTGCTGTCCTCCTGGCTCAGCCTTCCATGTAACTGACTAATTTCCAAACTTTTTTTGTAGAGATGGGGTCTTGCTTTGTTGCCCAGCCTGGTGTTGAACTCCTGGGCTCAAGTGATCCTCCTACCTTGCCCTCCCAAAATGCTGGGATGATAGGCATGAGCCACTGCTCCTGACCTTCTCCTTATTTTTAAAGTATTCTGTTCTGTGCAATGTCTCTGTTATATCCAGACCTTCTTTTTCCATGTTTATTTTTGTATGTTGCTCTTATATGTTGGAGGCTGTTCTTAAATGCATAGTTATCAGGTTATCATTTGTTATTTGGGGTTTTTTAAGAGTGGTCCTGACATGCTAATTAGCACCTCTCTGTGTATCAGGCTTATTATTAGCACCACGCTCTAACCAATTGAGCTAACCGGCCACTCTGCATCAGGCTTATTAGGTTGCTTTGGCCGTGTGGGGATGAAGTGGCAAGCAAGCTGCTTCATCAGGGGAGTCACCAATGTCAATCTGTGAGACAATTAGTTTTTCCAGAGGAGATTCTTCTAACTTCTTGGATGGGCAAATTCAGCTCTCTGTGTGGAGCAGATCAAGGGAGTAGATAGATCTGAGGGTCTTAGTGTTCTTCAGTGTTCAGTCTCTGAATTCAGTCCTGATTCTCAGTGTACTGTCCTTGATGAGAGCCTGATCTTCAAGAGTCTAGAGGTGAGTTTTGCCACAGAATAACTGGCTACATTGGGTAGGGATGGAGACCTGGGGGTTTCAGTTGTTCCCTAGGGAGACTTTACCTAGCTCTCCTGCTTTAGCCCTAGCTCCTCACCCTCTCTCCTGGGTTTTCCTGGCCTGTCTGGGTTTTGTGTGTGAATCAGCTCCCATCTCCTTGGCATTCCCCTGCAGGCTCTTGACCTACAAGTTTCTCTGCTCCGTCAAACCAGTAATTGGTCCTCCAGCATTGTTGAAATATTTTTAACTTTCTCTTTGTCCAGGTGAGTTCACATCCTTTTTATTCCTTTGCAGGCGTGAGTTTGGAGAGGGGAGGAGATAAAAGGTCTGAGTGATTAATCTGCCATGTTTAACCAGATGTCCCAGCTATTTGAATTTTCATTTTAACTTGCTTTATTGTAGGCATTTCACAACCTGCCTTAGGATCATTTCTGGAACCAGGCTGCCTATAACATTTTCTTAAAGCTCCTCTCGAAGGAAGACGCCGTGTGTTGATGTGGAACTGCAATATGCAGTGGACACAGAATTGAAAGTTCAGTGAAAACTTACAATAGTGATATAGTGGGTAGAATTTGGCATAATTAAAGATAACCTTTGCATTTTTAGATGTCTGAAATATTTGGTCACTGGCCCTTGTACCC
>CAUYSK010010639.1:0-12649 GCA_963575035.1 Avahi laniger
TCTTTGATCAGCTTTCATCCCGTGGCTCCATGCAGACCTGCTTTTTCCTTCAAAGCAGGCAAGAACCACGGGTTTGAGACTGCAGTGTCACCTTGGAAGGCAGCTGGTACTGACCTTTGAGATGCCCTCCTGAGGTGAAGCAGCTTTTGATATGCAAATTAAGATGTTCACATATTCCTTCAGGACAAAGCCCTGCAAAAGTCTTGAGACCATTTCTGTCTCTAAATATAGTAATATTAATTTATGGAGCGACAGAAAACAGTACAGAGATTCCTCAAAGAACTAAAAGTCAACCTACCATTTGATCTGGCAATCCCACTTCTGGATGTTTACCCAAAGGAAAAGACATTTTATCAAAAAGACACATGCACAAAATTCACAATTGCAAAGACATGGAAACAACCCACGTGCCCATCACTTCATGAGTGGATCCACAAAATGTTTTATATGTATACTATGGAATACTACTCAGCCACAAAAAGGATGAATTAATGCCTTTTGCAGCAATTTGGATGAAACTGGAGACCAATATCCTAAGTGAAGTATCTAAAAAATGGAAAGACAAACACCACATGTACTCACTACTAAATTGGACCTAACCAAGAGCACATGTGTGCACAGAGAGAAGTAAAACTCAACGGAAATCAACCCGGGGGGAGGCAAGAGGCAAGGACAGGTGAAAACCTACCTAACCGGTGCAATGAATAATATCTGGGTGACAGGTGCTCTTATAACCATGACTCAAGCATTGTAAAAGCAATCCATGTATCCAAAATACCAAAACTATTTATACCCTGTAATACTTTGAAATTTTTAAAAAATGATGAAAAATCAAAATAGGCTCATGTCTCTCCTACCAAAACTCACTTTGCTAAATACTAGTTGTGTTTGCAGCACCGTTTAGAAAATACTATTTTATGGTTCCCATTTTTTTCACAAATTAAATAATAAATGTGAAGTTTTAAAAATTGAAAAAAAAAAGAACACAATGGTAAAAAAAAATTTCAAAAAAACCTTTAGGATATGGTCTCACCTCTTGCCTTTCTAGAGAGAACAGGTAGCAGTTACCTGTCATTACCTGCACCAGTTTGAATATATGACTAGATATTTGCCTATATGACTAGATATTGAAAAATAACTTCAATAATGAGAAACTTGTGCAAAGACCACAAACCATTTTCAAACATTACAATATCATTTTTAAAATTTTTCATGAAAGTTATGTTATTTCGAAGCAGCTTTCTACTATAATTCACTTAATTTATCTTTCCAAACAGTCACTATCAAAGTTCTCAAAAGTGGATCCAAATTAGAGCATCATAAGAGCTCAATTTAAAATATACATACATATTTATGTGTGTGTGTGTGTGTGTGTGTGTGTGTGTGTGTAGCCAAAACTTTGGTCACATCAGCTCTTAGATGTACTATTGTTACTTTCAACTCATAAGTTCTAATTAAATATTTTATCCTTTCCCCAAAACCTTTATGTTCCCCTCTCTAATGGTGAATAGAGCTTTCATCCACCAATCACCCTAACCAGAAACCTCCCTCTTTTCCACATCATTCTTATTTCAAAGCTTAAACATTTTTTGTTTATTCTGTCTTCTTGATATTTTTTCACTCAATATCCTTCTCTCCATTTTCACTACCATTCAGTCGATAAATGCTAAATGTTTATTGAGCACCTAATAATGCAGTGGGTAGGCACTTTCCAAAAATGCATTAGACTTAGTTTCTACCTTCAAGATCACAGTCTATGAAGAGAGAAAAACATATAAAAAATAACCTCAAAGTTAATTATCATTACAGTTGAAATTTATTGAGTATTTATGTGTCAGGCTGTCTTGCATTAAATTCCTCAAATGACCCTAACAACTAAGTACTGTCATTATCATCGTGTGTAAAAAATCACTGGGACTTAGACAAGTCAGTGTAGCAAGGTTACAGAATACAAGAGCAATAGACAAAAAGTAATTGTTTCTGTATACTTGCAACAGATGATTAGAAATTAGCTTCATAATAAAATGCCATTTACAATAGCATCACAAAATATTAACTGCTTCAGGATAAAATGACAAAAGATGTGAAAGATCTGGCACCATTCTGAAATGAACCTCCGTGAGTTGTGCCCTTGTGTAGTTCCCTGCCCTTGAGTGTGGGTGGGACCTTTAACTGCCTTCTAACAAACAGAATGTGACAAAGATGACGGGAGTCTGCAGATAGATTTAAAGTCACTGATAAGTTGACGAAGTTAATTAGAAGGGAGATAATAGACGGTCCTGACCTACTCAGGTGAGTGGCTTAAAAGACAGTCTAGAAGCAGCAAGAAAGACTACCTCATAGCACACGCTCTCTCTCTCTCTCTCCTTCTTTCTCCCGCCCCCCCTTCGCCTTCTCTCTCTCTCCTTCTCCCCCACCGTCCCTCGCTGGGCCTGGGAAGCAAGTTGCCATCGCTTCTACAGCTGCACAGAAACGAACACTGAGCACAACCAGCTGAGCATGAAAGAGACACTGGAGCCTCCAGTGAGACTGCGGCCCAAACACACCTCGACTGCAGCCTTGGGAAACCCTGGCCAGGCTCCAGCTGAGCTGTGCATAGATTCCCTTTTCCAGTTAATAAATGTGTGTTGTTTTTAGCTGCTAAGTTTGTAGTAATTTGCAGCAGAGAAAATGAATACATTTGCACAGAAAACTATAAGAAAAATTAAAGAAGACCTAAATGACTGGAGAGATACACCATGTCATTTGGTCTCATGGTTCAGAAAACTCAATATTGTTAAAATGTCAGTTCTCCCTCAACTGTTCTGTAGAGCCAGTGCAATTGCAGCCGATATCCCAGCATGCTCGCTGTGTATAGAAACTGACAAACTGATGCTAAAATTCACATGGAAGTTACAAGGACCTAGAATAGACAAAAAATCTTTGAAAAAGAACAAAATTGGAGGTCTAATTCAGTCTGCTATCAGGATTTATTATAAAGTTTCAGTAACAAGACAAATGGTATTGCATTATGATTGACAGGTCAATGAAAGAGAAGAGTCAGAAATAGACTGACACATATATGAGCAGCTGATTTTTGACAAGGATGCAGAGGCAAACCAGTGGGGGAAGGATTGTCTAAAACAATAGGATACCTACATAAAAAAAAGGAACCTCAATATGTAATGCCCACTAAATACAAAAATTAACTCAAAATGGATCATAAATCTAAATGTAAAACTTAAAACCATAAAAAATTTGGAAGAAAACATAAAGGAACATTTTATGACCTTCAATTAAGCAAATATTTTTAATATGATGCTAAAAAGAACACACTGATAATTTGGACATCATCAGAATCAAAAACATCTACTCTGAAAAACACCATTAAGAGCATGAAAAGACAACTCACAAACCAAGAGAAAATATTTGCAAATATTATCCGGTACAAGACTTGTAATAAGAAAAAGTGTAAAACAATGGACAAAGAATTTGAACAGCCATCTCACCAAAGAAGATGGTATGTATTGCTTATAAACACATGAACAGATGCTCAATATCATTAGTTATTAGAAAAATGCAAAAAAAATCACAATGAGATACCACTACATACAATTAGAATGACCAAAATTAAAAAGACTGATCACATCAAGGGTCGGAGAGTCTATGGAAGAACTTGAACTCTCATCACTGCTGGCAGGAATGTAAAATTCCATTTGAGCCACTTTGGCAAACAGTTTGGCTGTTTCTTAAAAAGTTGAACACATACCCGTCATCATATGGTCCAGCATTCCACTCCTGGATCCTTCCCCAAGAAAAATGAAAGCATATGTCTGTGCAAAGAATTGTCTATGAATATTCATAGCAGCTGTATTTGTAAGATCTAAACACTGGAAACAACAACTGGCCAGATTATTAGATCAAGAGTGAGCAGTGGAAATGACAGGGAGGGAGGAGCCCTTTTAGGTAGAAAGAGTTCAGGCAGAGATATGGAGAAGAAAATCAGCATGATAAGATTAAGAGACTAAAAGCATCATCTGCATTTGTGGAGCTATAAATGTCCCTGAGGGGACTGCCATCAGCTCACACAGAGCCTGTGTACAGTGCTTGAGAGCGAGACTGCACGCTGAAGAATTTTAAGTGGGACAGTGACAAGCTCATGTTTTTATTTTTGGTTATGTACTCTGATGGCAGAGACAAAATAAGAAACCCTGATCATCGAGATTAAAAAAGTAGACTTTTGTGATATATATATTTAAGAGACAACACTCAATGATTGATCAATGCTGAGTTAAGAGAAAAAGTCAAATTTCCTGTGCTGTTAGGCTGGCTTCCCCAGGTCGAGGTGAGGGAGAGCATGCCGAGCCCCTGAGCAGCCGGTTTGGCGAGTCGCAGACGTGCTGGATTCGAGGATTGCGCTTCCCGGCTAGGAAGAGATACCTCGCAGTCAAAGCATGTATGAGTCCGAAACCCGGGGAAGTGACTCGCTTGAAGTCATTAGCCTGTGAGAGGACGTTTCCCACCGCAAGAATAACTGCAGTCGTCAGAGAGTCTGTGGATCTGGGAGAGCACTGAGCCGGGGGCGGAACCGCACAGGACACCGTGGGCACCTCTGCCACGTGTTGCTACCTGCCAGGCGCCGGGCTCTGCGTGCTGACGGGGCTGGTTCATGGCATCTGCGCCACGCTGTCGTGAATAGGCCTTACCAGCATTCTGCCTGCAACCGTCTGGAGCCAGCTCGTAGTTAAAGAAGAACTGAAAATTCTAAAATAAGTCAAAAATATATAGATTGTTATTATTCTCCTGCTTCCCGAGGGCATGAGGGGTTTAAATGTCACTTGTGTCACTTGTGTGCGACAGCACTGAAGATTTCCATAGGAAGGAAAGTTAAGACGAAGTTACTTTATAAGTAAAGTGCTGTGTGGTCACAGAAAAGAAAGGAGTAAAGGGAGCAGAGGAGGTAGCCAGAGCAAGGTGAGGAAACCGACCGGAGTTTCGGCAGAAAGCAATCTGGAGGGGCAGGAGCTGGGAGCCGGTGTAGTTGCCCAGGCTTCCGATTGAAAATAGTCTTGTGGTTCAGAAAGGAATCGAATCTTTAAGGGTCTGGCAGGAAAGAAAAGAATGCTTTTAATAAAAAGGGCAATCTGGGAATTTCAATGTTGATAGAATCAATATAATAATAGCTAATTTTAAAGGGAAAACATTTAATTACAAAAAGATCCAACAAAATAAGAACTAAAAGAAACTGTTCATTGGAATTGGTAGGTGACCTTAACAAATGTTAGCAGAACTGGCAGGGATAGTTTTATGTGTGTGTACTTATGTAGAAACATGTAAGTGTGCACACGAAAAATACAGATCAACTTCAGGACAGTGGTTACCTCTGGAGAGGAAGAAGAACGGGCACTAAGAGGGTGTTTTAGCTGTGCCTGTAAATTTTCATCTCAAAAAACTTGAATCAAATGCAGCTAAACATTACCTTTATTAAGTCTGTGTGATGAGTATACACATATGTCTCTATTACTGTTTTCTATACCTGTCTGTACCTAAGTGATTCCAAAATTTTCAATAGTGACTAGGAAATGGGAACATTGAGTTTGAAATACTCCCCTGAGTAAGGACTAATGGGACAAGGTCTCAAGAAAACAAGAGAGGAGTCATGGCACAACATCTGATCTTAGAGAAAATGAAGTAAGGGGGTTGTGACCGTCACTTGATACACAGGAGAATGTGATACTCGGGCTCTAAAATGGGGCTCTAGTCACCCCTTACTCCACCACCTCCCGCAGTGCCCAGAGACCTCCTGCCAAACGAACATCCGACGACGTTACCCTACCGCTTGCATATATAAAAAGCACTTGCCTTTCGTCCTAAGGATAAAAACCCAAACTGCTTTCATGCCAGTATGTTCCCCTGCCGATTTTGCCAACCTCATCAATCACCTCCCTTTCTCTCTCTGTATTTCTATCTCTTCTCACCCCGGAAAACAACGCTGCAGACACACCAAACTTCACTCAGTCATCTGAACTTGCCCTTGGACTTGGTGGCTTCATGATTAGGAACACCTGGTTGCTTCTTCTCAGAATGTCCGTCTCTGCTCTGCCTCTTAGCCACCACACCACACTCAAGAAAATCAGTAAAATCTGCCCTAACCCCAACTGCCTAGGCTGCTCATCTCCCTTTTCATGTCAACACTGAGTCCTTTGGAAGAACTTCTCACAGTGTGTTGCAATCAGGGGTCCGCGTGACTGACTCTCCTACTGCGCTGAGCTAAGTCAGAGCAGCTGCCTGTCAAATTTTGGTTCCCCAGGGCCTGACACGTGTCTGGTTTGATGGAGGCTCTCAGTAATGTTTGATGAACGAATAAATGAATGAAGACACTTACATTTATGTGGACATAAAGCTTTTATATTTAGTAAGGTAATTTATGATCAGACTTTCTCAATTTTTTTTTTAATTTAACAGAATTTAATTGAGCAAAAAACAATTCACTTATCAGGCAGCCCCCAGGGCAAGAATAGGTTCAGAGAAACTCCAGGGCTGCAGTTTCTTAGAATTTCATTAACTCTGCAGTGTCGTTCCTATCTTCCTGGAATAGAATCTGGTGCAATAATAGAGAAAGAAATTTGCCTATTTTTTCAGCAAATGTGTAAGTACAATTACTCAAAACTTGTTTTCCAAATTAAATCTATTGAGCCATACTTCTTCTCTAAAAACGCAATTATTCTTTCAGTAATTAAATTGGTTTGTAAATCAAATACTCTATTAGATGATCTAAATTACAAGGTCTCTTAGGCTCTGAAATCCTTTACATTCATTCTATAGGACCTGCTTGGTCTGGGATAATTAATTTTCTTTTAATGAGTGAGAAATTTACTTATACAGACTGATTATTTTACCATAATAGTAGGCCTCCTTATTTTACTTCTGTATCTGCATTTGTTTCTAGAATTCATTGTTGTACATTTAATGAAGAGCTATTAATTATATGAGTAAGGATTGTGTTTTCCTCTCAAATACTTCACATAACACACTTGATTAAGAAAGGCATAGAGGTCTGCTTTTTAGGAGGACATTTACAAATTATTCAGGGCTTTAACCAATTAAGAATGTGTTCCAAGAAGTCTCATTATTACAGAAACATCAAATTAAACTTTGGATGGGTTTGTAACTTAATCACTCAGGGTGAGCTTCATGGTGCTTAATTTCTCCTTGGTTTGCTTAATTATGAACTCCTAGTGTATTTATAATTATCATTGATCTTAACTTGGCAATTGTACATACACTTATTTTTTAAATTTATCAGCACAGGCTGTAGCAGATATTTTGTACCTATTCATGCTTCCTGAATAGACTTTAGAGTTGTTTACATATTGTATGTTCTCTGTGAAACTATGTATCATTGGTTCACTCCATATTCGTTATCTCACTTAAAAACCACACAATGCCACATATAGGACTATGTGTCATTATCTGCATTTTATAGATAGGAAATAAAAAACAAGGCTGGTGGAGTTAGAGAACTTACCCTGGTTCAAATACCAGTAGTGGTAGAACCAGGATTTGGATTCCTGCCTTCCTGACTCCAGAGCTTGTGTGTCTTAGCCATGCCGTGCTGTAAGTGCCTGTGGCAGGGTCACCTCCTGCGCTTCATCACTGTGGCCTCCACAGCTCACAGTCCTGCACTGGCAAGTAGCAGGTGGCAGGTGCTGAACACCGTCTGGCTGAATGAATGAATGAATGAATGAATAAACACTTGCAAAATAAAGTTTTATGAGAATATATAATGCATAATTCTCAAAACAAACCTGGGACACATATGAATATCCTCCCAAATTTGAAGGAGAGGAAACCAAACCTCAACGACATAGCTAAGCACACGTAGTAACTGACAGGTCTGAGTGATAGCAGGTATTTTGTACCCACAGCCAGCACTGTCCTGCACTGCGGAGAGAGGGGCTTGCAAAGCATGGCTCGGAGAAGCTGATGGCAGAGTGACCAGGAGCATGGCCTGCAAGTCCACACAGACTCAGAACAAGACCCAAATCCTCTCTTATGAGTGCTGCGGTCTAGAGCAATAAGCCTTCGTTTTCTCATCAGTTAAATGTGAATAATGAAAATCCCTACCTTGGGGATTGCGGGAGCATCACATGAGGTAATACACATGTGCCCCAAGCACAGAGTTAGAATGCAGTATGCATCATCTCTTATTTTGCACACTCCTTTGGCTAAAGAATCAGAACCCCCAATGCGGAAAGCTCACGCCACTAGTGACGCACGACTTGGATGCCGGTGGGACAAAGACAAAGCATTCATAACACCGCAACACCGCGTCACAGACGGCAAGGGCTATTCCCTTTTCAATGATCTTTAATTCTTACTATCACACCAGAGAGAAAGTCTCCAGTCATTTTTAACAAAATCACTTGTTCATCTTACTTTTTTAACGAAGAAAGATCAAGCTCTATCTGAATCTGAAAGTATTAACAGGCAATAGTAACAAGTAAGAATTTAATTCAAATGTTCTGTTTTCATTCCGTGCATTTTGACGTTCACTTTATATACATAGTAAGAAATATTTATATTCAGTTTTATGGTACTGGTATCAGATTTACTTTTTAAATAAATTTATTGAAGTTGGAAAAGTGCAAAACTAACAAAAGGCTGTGAATAACCCAAAATCCACCAAGAGAAAGCTGGTTGAATAAATTACACACATCCACACAGAGGAGTACTATGCAGCCGTGAAAGGAATGAGAAATGTCTCTATAAATACCTTAAGGTAACCCCGGGTATGTTAACTCAGAAAAGCAAAGTGAAGAAAAGTGTGTATAGTAGGCTATCATTTTCTAAGAAGTGAGAGAATACACATATATAGGGGTGTGTGTGTGTGTATATATATATATTTATGCACACATATATGTATATATCTATATAAATGAATGCAAAAATTGGACACTAAAAAAAAAAAAACTTACCTAAAGGGGGAAGAAGAGGTGGCAGGGGGAGGTGCCTGTATGGAGGCACCATAAAGCAGTCTTACATGAATATATTTTATTTCAAAGATTTGACTTCAGAAACATGTAAATGTTTTACATAATGATAAAATAAAACTAGTGAATGCTGCTTCCAAGAAAATGAAATAAACATATTTTTCCTTATCTCTTCTACTAACCACAACTGAAGACCCTGCACGTTACACACAAACTAAGAAGACTGAAAGAGAGAAGCAGCAGACTGGCAAGAGACCTCAAGACTTGAGGAATGGCTTAGTAATGAATTTTCTTTTTGCCTCAAATACCCACCCTGAATACTGGAGAAGCTGGCCCCCCAGGAATGCCAATGGACACAGGCAAAAAAAATCTCCAAGAGAAACCTTCTCTTCTACTTAAAAAAAATAGGAAATAGTCTAGCAAAAGAGAAAATGTTTAAACAATAGCCACTCTACTACAGCCCAATGCTACAGAAAACACCTACAGCCTCACCCAAACTGCCAGCCCAGGCCGAGTGGAGACCTAGACACACCCCAGGATATCATGAAGCATCAGTCACCCCTCCTCCAGGGAGGTGTTAAGGAAAGACAAGTGGGCAACTTGAACTTTCATCCCTGCTCCCCATCCCCTGGTGCCAGCGGAAACCACACGGAACACCTGGACTTTAATGCACACCAGTGGTAATGCTGTTCCCCACACTCTCCAGTCTGCAGTGGTATCAGGGGAGGCTCAGTGGACAGTCAAGACTTCTATCAGTGCTCAGAAGGACGAACACCTTCCCCCAAGCTGTCAGTGGTGACCACATGTGGACAAGTAATAAGGTGCCCCTCTTTCTCTCAGATTTAGTTTTATCAAAAGAGATAAAGTGGGGAGCCTGAACTTTCAGCCTCACCCAACAATGACAAGGAGCCCCTTATCCCCAGAAGTCAACAGTATCTGAGTAAAGAACCTGGACTTTCACCCCATTTGGCAGTAACAGGACAGTGCCCTCCATGACCATGGAACAGTGTTAGAGGAAACCTAAAACACAAGATTTTAATAAAAGGAATCTTATAATACCTAACATTTCCAGACGTCAATTGAAAATCACTCATCATACCAGAACCAGCAGTTTCTTAAACTGAATTTAAAAAAAACAATTGAAACCATTTCTGCTTAGAACCAGCATACAAGGTTGCCCACTATCACCACTTCTATTCAACATAGTGCTGTAAGTCCTAGCCAGAACAATCAGACAAGACAAGGTTATCCTAATGGGGGCAGAAAAGGTGAAACTATCACTTTTTGCTGACAATATGATCTTATATCTGGAAAACCCCAAAGATTCTGCCAAGAGACTATTGAAATTGATAAATAAATTCTGCAAAGTCTCAGGTTACAAAATCAATGTACACAAATCTATAGCATTCCTATACACCAATAATAGTAAAGCTGAGAATCAAATCAAAGACTCAATACTTTTCACAATAGCAACAAAGAAAATAAAATACCTAGTAATATATTTACCTAAGGAGGTGAAAGAACTTTACAGGAAGAATTATGAAACACTGAGGAAGGAAACAGCAAAGGATGTAAACAGGTAGAAAATCATACCATGCTCATGGATGGGTAGAATCAACATTGTTAAAATGTCTATACTACCCAAAGTGACACACAGTAGCAATGCAATTGCTACTAAAATACCAATGTCATTTTTCAGATCTAGAAAAAATAATTCTACACTTCCTATGGAACCAGAGAAGACCCCATATAACAAAACAACCTTAAGCAAACAGAACAAATTGGGAGGCATCAATTTACCAGACTTCAAGCTATACTGCAAGGCTACAGTAACCAAAACAGCATGGTACCGGCACAAGAACAGAGACATAGACCAATGGAACAGAATTCAGAACCCTGATATAAAACCATCCTGTCATAGCAATCTGATCTTTGACAAAGCAAACAAAACATACACTGGGGAGAAGAATCCTTATTCAATAAATGGTGCTGGTAAAATTGGATAGCCACATGTAGAAGACTGAAACAAGATCTGCAACTTTCACCTCTCACAAAAATCAACTCACGGTGGATGACAGACTTAAACCTAAGATATGAAACCATAAGAACTCTAGAAGAAAAATATTGGAAAAACTCTTAATAGACATTGGCCTTGGCAAAGAATTTATGGAGAAGATCCCTAAAACAATCACAGCAACAACAAAAATAAATAAATGAAACCTGATGAAATTAAAAAGCTTCTGCATAGCCAAGGAAGCAATCAGTAGAGCAAAAGACAACTTACAGAATGAGAGATAATATTTGCATGCTATATATCTGATAAAGAGCTGATAACAAGAATCTATCTAGAACTCAAGCAAATCAGTGAGGAAAAAAAATCAACCAACCCATTAAAAAGTGGGCAAAAGACATGAACAGAAACTTGTCAAAAAAAGATAGACTAATGGCCAAAAAACATATGAAAAAATGTTCAACATCTCTAACCGTCAGGGAAATGCAAGTCAAAACCACAATGATATATCACTAATCTCCAGTAAGAATGGCTTTTATCAAAAAGTTCCAAAACAGCAAATATTGGCATGGATACAGAGAGACAGGAACATTCATAATTGCTGGTGGGACTGCAAACTAGTACAACCTCTATGGAAAATAGTATGGAGATATGTCAAAGAACTAAAAGTAGAACTAACATTTGATCCAGCAATCCCACTACTGGGTATTTGTCCAAAGGACAAAAAAAGACATTCTATAAAAAATAATCTGCACTAGAATGTTTATAGTAGCACCATTCACAATTGCAAAGATGGTGGAAACAACCCAAGTGCCCATCAATACATGAGTGGATCAATAAAATGTGACACGTGTATACCATGAAATACTATTCAGCCATAAATAATGATGAACTAATACCTTTTGCATTAATCTGGATGGAACTGGAGACCACTCTTCTAAGTGAAGTATCACAAGAATGGAAAAACAAACAGCACATGTACTCACTATTAAATTGAAACTAATCAATCAACACTTATGTGCACATATAGAAATAACATTCATCAGAAATCAAGCATGAGAAGGAGGGTATGGGTAAATTCATACCTAATCGGTACAATGCACACTATCTGGGGGATGGGCACGCTTTGACTCAAACAGTACAAAAGCAATTTATGTAACCAAACGTTTATACCCCCATAATATTCTGAAATTAAAAAAATATATAAAGGAATAATCAGAAATAAATAAATAAAAAGACAATAAAAAGAGGTCAATACTAAGATGCCATAAGACATTAGAATTATCTGACAAGCATTTTAAAGTACTCATTATAAAAAATGCTTCAACAAACAAATATGGAAACACTTAAATGAAAAAATAGTAAGTCTCAGCAAAGAAATAGAAGATATAAATAAGAACCAAATCGTTTTGGGAGGTTTTTGATTGCTGCTCCAATTTCTGAGCCTGAGATTGGTCTATTCAGATATTCTGTTACCTCTTGAGTGAACTTAGGGAGGTTGTATGTTTACCAGATGGCTACACTCCAGAGTTCTACCAGACATTCAAATAAGAACTCACACCTATACTACAGAAATTATTCCACAGTATTGAGAAAGATGGGATCCTTCCTAACTCATTCTATGAAGCCAATATCACCTTGATACCAAAGCCAGGAAAGGAGACAA
>CAUYSK010010640.1:0-19804 GCA_963575035.1 Avahi laniger
AGAGTGCAATGTGCACCACGCAATGGGATGGACATATTTGAAACCTGGACTGAGGGGGGGAGGGGGGGCAAGGGCAACACACGTAACCTAAACATCTGTACCCTCATATTATGCTGAAATAAAAAAAAAAAAAAAAAAAAAGCAAAGTTCAGTAGTCTGCTCACCATCCTACACCTATTGTTTTGTTTTTGGCTTTGCTTTTGTTTTTTAACCGCAACTCACAAAATGGAAGGATGGTAGCCAGAACTAACATCAAGCAGTTAGTAGCTTCTTACAGATACAGTTTTTAGGTATAGTTGGACAGTCTGTGTTTCCATCCTACGTTCTTATATTCTAGAAAAGGTAAGATAAATCTAGGGTAATAGCTATGTAATTTTAGCCTTGGAGGATATTGAAATGAAGAATATTTGTTATTTGCTTGCCAACTGGAATGTTTTCTCCTCTGTCATTTAACCAAATGAAGATGCAAAACAGTAAAAATATTTTTTGCAGAGAAGGTGGAAATACATCCAAGTAGCGTTTTTAAAATATAGCGTCCAATTTATTTGTATTTTATCGTCTTCTGAATATATCTCTAAGTAATATTGAAATTGATCAGAGACATTTGTTAATGATCACAAAGGAAATTTGAGCTGATTAGGCTCAAATAAGAAGCGTCCACATAGTGATTTGGAAGGGCAGTTAAAGAGAGCTGCAGTATTGGCTACTTTGTTGGAATGGACTTTACAAAAAGCATCTCTGAAACTTAATAGGGACTTTTTATTATATTCAATGGTCTAGCAAGAAAAATTCAGAAAATATTTTCTGGGCTGATCTTCTGACGTTTCAACATTTAAATAGTGTATGAAGTCTTGGTGGGTGTGTGATTTTATTCTAGGAGCCTTAATAGATTGCTAAGTGGGTGTTTGCCCCCACACAAACCACCTCAGATCTTCCTTGCCACATGTGACTCGTCTTTATTCCAACTTTAAAAAACTTCAGAGAAAAATATTAGGTAATATTCATTTCAAAGTCTAATATTCCATGTGGCTGGCATTATTTCCAATGCCTCATCTCCATATTATATGCTACAGGATAAAGTTCTTTGTTCTCTCCTTAGTGGACGTAGTAATAATTTCTGCTATTTTGGGGGCATTACTCATCCGCTTGTAAATATATTTGTAAATATTGTAAAGCACATAAAAGTTATCGGTAAACTGTAAAGCACTATTCAAAAATATTAATATGATCTATGCTAATAGATCATATTAATAAGTGAATATGTCCCAAGTCAAAAAAAAAAGTTTGGATATAATGAACTGGAGGCTTTTTGAATTGGAATAGACTCTTGTTATTTAGTATGTAAATCTTTTACTGAATCAGAAATTCTCTACAACCTCTCTGGCAATCACTTTGAGATCTTCCCATGCCTAGAAATTGACAACATTTCAGGCTGAAATATTATATTTTTGGACCACTTTGTTAGGCAGTCATTGTTTATAATGAATTAGACCCCAAGTTTCTGTGACTTCTGTACCTTGACTCTGTCACAAGTGGGGTTCCCCAAAAAGCAGACTCTAGATAAAAATTAGCATGCAGAAGTTTTTTTAGGGAAGGCTTTTGGGATCCACACTTGTGTAAAGGAAGAGGGGAAAAAAAAAACAAACCAGGATTTGACAGGAAGAGAAGCCGCTCTGTAGTGCAGTTTCAATACAATGCCTCAACGACCTTCAAGCTGCCTTGAGTAGAGATGACAGAACCAGGACTTTAAACCTCTGTGTCTATCAAGGTGTTGAACGTAGGCTGCCCTGGGAAGGGGCCGTGACCTTGGGTGAACCAGATTTCTTCCGCTGAGGCAATTCCCAAATGGGGCTGACATTCTAAGGCTGTTTGTAGGCAGCTAAAGTTTGAATACATTCAAATAAATAAAGTTTGAATTCTTTTATTTCTGAAAGGGAATCGAGTTGGTACACCATAGCATCTACCACAAATAACAAATGTTAGAATTCAGTTAGTAAATTTCTACTAAAACGTTCTTGTTGCCTTTAACTGGGATTGTGTTGTATCTATGGATAAATTTAGGGAGAATTGATATATTAATGACGTTGAATCTCAATCCATTAATATGTTATACCTCTCTACTTATTTGCGTCTTTAGTTTCTGTTGGTGACATTTTGCAGTTTTCCATATACCAGCTTCAGATACATTTTGATACATTTGTCCTTAAGTATTTGATGTGAGTGTTTTTGCTATATTTAAATTATCATTTATTGCTAGTATATAGAAGTATAGTTACTGATTTTTGTAGACTGGTCTTATATTCTGAAACCCTGCTAAACTCACTTATTAGTCATAGTAGATTTTTTAGTAAATTCCTTGGAATTTTCTATGACCAGGATCATGTTAACTACAAATAAAGACAGTTTTATTTCTTTGTTTCCAATCTGTGTGCCTTCTATTTCCTTTTATTGCCACGCTGCAATGGCTAGGACCTGCAGCACAACGTGGAATGGAAGTGCTGAGAGGAGACATCCTTCCCCTTTTCCCAGCCTGGTTGAACAGCATTCGATCTTTCATTAAATATGATGTTAGTAAATTACAGTAGGTGAATTAAAACTCTAGAGTAGCACCATGAAGAGTATGTGTTAAGGGTCAATTGCCTAGTTAAATTCATATACTGTACTCATTTTAACTGCATCGATACTGGATACAGCAATAGTTGGGCCAAGTTGTAAATAATTGTCTAATTCCTAGCTTTGAAAGAGAACGTGTTTCATATGCTTATGGAAAGTTTTTCCAAAATGATGATGAAATATTGAATTCTGTAGCATTCTGTAGTAAAAGCATAATGTCCTGCAAAAACAACTATGTAGAGGAAAATTAAGTATGTCTATCAGATATTCATCAACAATGCTCACTGATATTCATGCTGAGAGGTTCATGCTCAGGCCAGTCTTCAAATAAGCTTAAAAGTTTTTTGCCTGGCTCCCTTTGGAGGGGATGTTGACATTTTAATATATTAAATTCATAAACACGGCCTATATTTATATAATTTCCAAAAGCCAGACTAATGCAAGAAAAGAGGATAAGGACATTCTTTGGCACCTCCTCTCACCCTACCCCCTGCTTATATAGGAGCTCAGCTTCCTCTAAAAATCCCCATTAGTGAATTCTGGAATTTTTTAGGGATGGTTTGCCCAGGAACAGGAGATGCTTGTCACACTGTTCTACTTCTGCCTTCTCATTTAGACCTGTCAGTGCTGCTTCTGCTGGAGCCGCCCTCCCTGAAAATGTCAGTGTTTCCGCGGTGGGCACCGTCTACTAATGTTCCTGAAGAAAGAGCCGTCCTTTGGTCCCTGACTCTGCAAGGACTTTGTCATTGATGCGCTAAAGCATCAGTGGTCACGATCAGAGTCTTACGTAGTCTTTCATGAAGTCAGCTCCATCACCTGTCCCCGTCACCCTTTCCTCCACAGGTGTCACATAGAGAGGGAAATTCCTTGTCATCTTCTCTGTCATCTTTGCCATCTCTCTGACCTTCTCCAACCAGCCATGTCACAAACAAGCAAACAAACAAACAAAAAACCCAAACATTTTCCGCCTATGGTCAAAACATTAAAACCACTACACATATTAATCCATGCTGGACACCTGCAATGGTTATCTAGAAGGCAGTTACAACAAACAAATTTGGCCTCTGTTGGAAACCTGGCTACACAGCAATGCCTCCATTGACTAGAGTCAGTCAGTTGGATGTTTCTGTTTGCAAAATCAATCCAACAGTCATTTACTGAAGGCTCATAGAGTGTTGCTGTGGGGGATATTGAAATGAATGTAGATAAAAAGCAAAAATGTAATCTCCTTCATGTCTTCGATTTAGAATAGCTTCTACTTCACAAGGCCTTTTTGTTTTATCATTTATTTTTTTTCAAATTAATTAAAATACAGCTCATTATTTTCCAGGCACAAATACTTGTTCACTATATTTAAACACATAAGTATTCGATGCCTGGCAATTAGCTGTGGACATTTGACTGCAAATGGAGTAGAGCTGATTGTAACATTATATGCAAATGAGGAGTGCTGAATCTAATCATGCATTGAGATTTCCAGACAGTCAAAAATTAAACCCTCTCTAAAAACCTAAAGCTGTGCATTCAGAGGTCTACCCACTGGACGCTACTACTTGTATTCGTTTACTTTTGTCATGAACGCCAAGAATGCTATTTAGAGGATGACTGAGAACATTAGATGTTATAAATATCAGACATGATCATTCCCTGCATGGTTCCTGATTCCTTCATTCTCAAGTCAGATATTTTCTTGTGTATCATTTTACCTAATTGGAACAACAAAAGCTGAAACAAAGACATCATCTCATTATTTAATCATTTTAAAAATAAACAAAATTGTTATGACTCTTATAATTTGTAACAGCTGGAGTATAATAATGCCTCCTTCTAAAGAGATAGATTTTCATTTATAAGACAATTTTCTGAAATCCTCTTCTCATTTATCAAACTGGGAGATTTGGTGAATTAAGCAGTCAAAATTAAAAAATTTTTTTTTTTTTACTTTGCTTTAACTACAAAGATTTAATGAGCTCGTCTCATTAAACTTGAGCTCATAACATATATAATGAGCTCATAATATATACAAACATGAATATATGTATTTCTTTCATAGAATTTTGGCAGCAATATAGACATAAAAGGTTTAATTCAGTGTTTCTTTGCTACCTCTATTAGAGGTTTTGAGCCTTTTCTGTCAAGCTGATGCTGCATGAGTCATATCAGAAAATATGAGAAATCAACATCCTGAAATAACTTGAACTGAGGTTTGGTTAATGGTGGAATGGAAGCGGTATCTTGCAAAATGAAAGCTTTTTATTAACTCTGAAGAAAATAAAACCATCATCAGGCTAGAAGTTTTTAACGGAGCTTGAGAAAGGATCACTGCCCCAGTTTGGTTGTGGCTGTTTCCATGCTGAGAAAATCTGCCTGTGGCCAGATCAGATGGTGGTGACCTGCTCATTTCCTGCATTAGCTATCACCAACATTTCAGGCCCAATTTTATATCTTCTGATTGGTTTCATATCCTCCGCCCTCTTCTCTTCCTGTTAAAATTGGAGCCATTTTTCAAGGTCTAGCTTAGGATTTTCCTCAGAAACCGTTCCTGAGCCTCCCAGTTTGATTTAATCTCTCCTTCCTCTCGCCTCCTAACTACACTTCTAATCTGCACCAGTCATTTGACCCGTCATCCTATACTACTTTACATGGTATATTGCTTTTCAAACCTATTTGTCTTATCTCTTTAGCTAAATTAAAAAGTCTTTTAGAGCAGGGGCTGTTTGTTTTTGTGCTTATACAGCCCAGTGGCTGTATAAGGTGATATATTATGTGTCAGTGACCTTGAACAATAGGCCATGATCCTTTTGCTCTAGGAGGCCTGGCTTCATTAGGACGTAACGTGCATCTGCGAGGTCTATTTTAATTTATGGCATCATAGCTATGGCCCCAAAGTCAGATGAACCTACGTTCACATTCTAGATATACCACTTATGACATGTGACTTTGGGTAAATTTCTTAAAACATCAATTTACTCATCTGGAAATAAAAAGAATCATAAAATTGTTGTGAGGATGAAATGAGATTATGCCTAGCAAGCACTTAGCATGGTTTCTGGTCTATGGTTAGTGTTAAATAGTGGTGACTGTTGTTACTATTGGTGTTAAAGCATGGTGGACACCCAATGGCTCTGGTCAGTGGGGAAGGAGGATCTCTTGGGGACTGCAGAGTGTGCACCTTGTCAGCCAGCAATCAAAATCACAGAGTCAAACACAATGGGGTGAGCTCACACTCCAGTGTGTGTCAGTGTCAGGAAAGATGCAGAGTGTACACGACAACTATGCCAACAGGACTCTCTATCAGTAACAATTGTGCTGTATCAAATGGCGGTTCCACTTTTAGTTCTTAGAGGTATCTCCATACTACCTTCCACAGAGGTTGTACTAATTTGCAGTAAGAGTGTTCCTATCTCTCCGCATCCACACCAAAATTTGTTGTTTGGGGACTTTTTGATAAGAGCCAATCTCACTGGGGTTCAGTGATATTTCATTGTGGTTTTGATTTGAATTTCCCTGATGATTAGAGATATTGAGCAAGTTTTTGTATTTTTCTTGGTCATTTGTCTTCTTTTGTAAAGTTTCTGTTCATATTCTTTGCCCACTTTTTAATGGGGTTGTTTGATTTTTTTTTCTTGTTGATTTTCCTGAGTTCTATAAAAATTCTAGTTATCAGTTCTTTATCAGATATGTAGCATGCAAATATTTTTTCCCATTGTGTAGGTTGTTTATTGGCTCTAATGATAGTTTCCTTGGCTGTGCAGAAGCTTTTTCATTTGATCAGGTCCCATTTATTTATTTTCGTTGATGCTGTGATTGCTTTTGAGGTCTTCTTCATAAATTCTTTGCCTAGGCCGATGTTTGTAAGAGCTTTTCCAACATTTTCTTCTAGAATTGTTATGGTTTCATGCCTTAGGTTTAAGTATGTTATCCATCATGAGTTGATTTTTGTGAGAGGTAAGAGGTGTGGATCCTGTTTCAGTCTTCTGTATGTGGCTATCCAGTTTTCCCAGCACCATTTATTGAATAGGGATTCTTTTTCCAAGTGTATGTTTTTGTCTGCTTTGTCAAAGATCAGATGACAATATGAGGATGGTTTGACATCTGGGTTCACAGTCCTGTTCTATTGGTCTATGTTTGTGTTCTTGTACCAGTACCATGCTGTTTTGGTTACTATAGCCTTGTAGTAAAGCTTGAAGTCTGGTAGATTGATGCCTCCCAATCTACCTTTTTCCTTAATGTTGCTTTGGCTATATGGGGTCTTCTCTGGTTCTTGCTGAAATTCTAAACCACTTTTCTATTATATTCTATTTCCACTGCTGCTATTGAGAAATCTAATGACTCTTAGATTCCTAAATTTGTGTATGATTGTTTTTCTCTCTGGAACTTTCAGGATCTTCTCTTTTTCCATAATAAAGTATCACCGTGATGCTCTATGGCTTTGATCTTTCTCAATTATTTTTCTGGGCCCTGCTTGGGCTATTTAAATCTGGAAACTCACATACTTCATTTTGGAATATATTCTTGTATTATTTCTTCTGTAATGATTTCTCCTTTGTTTTCTTCTCTTGGTTCTTTTATTCTATTTTCTGGGTAATTTTCTCCAATTCATCTTTCAACATGTCTATTAAAATTTTATATATGCTATTATATTTTTAACTTCAAAGGCCCTTATTCATTCATTCTTCCATTCAAAAGCATTTATTGAATGATTATGATATGCCAAGAACTGTTAAACATTCTAGGTGCTGGATAAAGACACAAATCCCCACTCTTGGCAATTATCTTATAATGAGTGAAAGCAGACAGGAGCCACAGGTGGGTGATACTACATTTTAAAAAGGAGAGTCAGGATAGACTGACTGAACATGTTTGATGCTTGACTGCTCATCATATTTATAAATTTGTAAGTGAGGTATGAAAAACCAATAAAAGTACTATGGATATGTGTGCATGATGGGGATGGTTTATTTTGTGAACCGTTGGCCCTTATCATGGAGTAGGTGGTCATTTAACTATTTCTTTGGGCCCTTTCTCCAGTTTTCTTCTATCTGAAACCTATGTGCCTAAGTTCCAACACTCGGGCCAAGTCAGCATGTGGATTGTTACTTAGTTACCAGGTTTCTGGCAGAGACTCTATTCCCACACTTAGCTGTATCTACTATCCCTGAATCCAGAGCCTCTTCACCTCTCTCTCTCTCTTTCTCTCTCTCTCTCTCCTGAGATTGATTTTCCTGTTTCCTTTCAGAAGAGGAAAGGAACAGCTATTTGGCATTGCGGGCTTGGGAAGAAGATACAGGTATGTAACTTATTTTTATACTTAAACTGATTTTTAACCAGTCCTGTAATTGTCAGCTCCAACCCGCACCCCTCTGAAGAGTTACAGTTACCTGGTGGCTCTGTTTCCTGAACTGCTCCAGTGTTCTGAGCCATGAGAGACTTTGTTTCCCTTTGACAACCACCATTGCCCCCAAATCTGACAGGAGGATTTCAGCTTTCTCTTCTCTGCTAAATTAATCACCAGTCATGCATCCATGCTTTATCTTACAAAATTATATCACCAGCTTTCATCTGCTAATTTCTGTGAACCCATGTCTTTTGTTTTCATGGATTTGTACCTATTCTCTTTTCTTTTATGTTAGTGGAGTTTGGGGAGGAAGAAGACATAAATCTGCCATGTTTAATAAGAAAAGTTCATAAGAAATGATTTAACCCAAATTACTTATAGACCTTCTTGAATATATTAAGTAAAATTTCCTCTTTTGGAATGAGAATAGTCTTTCATTCTGTATGAATTCCCCAAATAATTTAATGATTAAGAAAGTAGACGTATTTCCTTAATATTTCATAAGCCTTTTCATTAGATGCTAAAGCAATATATTAATACTTTTATAGGGTAAGCGTATTTGAATTGGTTAATTAGGTTTTATTTCAACATTCTGAGTAATTTGGTTTTCTCTTGTTAGAAAGTCTTTGGAATTTTAAAATATAAGGAATTTTTAAGATGTGACTTCTAGGTCTCACATTAAAAAAGAATCAAAACCCACTGTCTTAGTAAATGTTATCAGAATTAGTCAAAAACTAAAACTTTGTAAGCATCTCCTTTGGGCCTAGGAATATGCTTGACTCCATGGACCATAAAATATTGGAAAGATTGCTTGATATGAAGTCAATAAACCTGGAATTTAATCCCAATTAAACCACTGGCTATATAACCTTGAACAAAACAAACAATTTTGACTTTGAGTTCTAAATCTTTAAATTGAGGCTTAAACTAGTTGGCTTAACACTAATATTGAATGATTCTTTGTTATTTATAAATATATGGAAATTGATTGGATGCAGAATAGAGATAGCAATGACATGGTCCTTGTTCATGAGATGTGGCAAACTTCAAAGGCAGAATGAACATAAAACAAAAAGCAAACTCTCTTAGGTTGTCTCCATTCTTTAATGTTTATTTTCTTCCAATTCTTCCTTTGTAATCATCTCACTAAAGTGAAGCTGAGGCCATGTCATTTTCTTTGCTCAAAAGTCTTACCACAGCCCATGGGATGAAGACCTTCACTACTCCTATTTATGCCCTATGTACAGCCACTGCCAATGATTTCATAGTCCTCAAAAACTTTGCACATCACAAGGCCTCAATAAATATTTATTGATTTCAACAGAATAGTAAACAGACCAAGGTGATATAACTTCCTTTCAGTGTTCATAGCCAGTGTTAGTCCTGAACACTTATTCTCTTGGTTTATTGTTTTTCTTCTAGGGTGGCAATAATAACACTCAGATTTCTAAGAAAACATTGTTTTTTGTTCTAAGAAGACACTTTATAGGTGGGTCAGGGTATGGAGATCAGCAAGAGGAAAGATTTTACTAGTAAAATGACTCTTAAATAGTTAAAATATGAATGATTCTATTGCTAAATCACTTAGAGTCTTTTCCCCTTCCTTAGAGGAAAAAAAATTAATGAATAGAGTTGTGGAATTTTAAATATTTCTCTCTTCTATTTTCCATATCCTCTTGATGGTTATTTCTTTCTGCCAGGATCCAAGCAAATGACGACTTTTTAATTTATTGTAAAATTCCATTTTTATTATTTTAAATTCTTTATCATTTCCTGCTGCATGAAAAGTCTAGAAATTGCTGTGTGATTACTTTGGAAATAAAGGAATAATTAGAAGCAAGGGAGGCACAGAAGAGAAAGTATAGTGGTACTTAAATTGAGAAGAGGCTAAGCAGATGATGAGGAAACATAGTTGAAGAAAATTAGAGGACAATCCAAGAAGGAAAGAGGTGGACTGGGAAATGTGTTCCCTTGAGCTGGAAGAGACAAGGTAGCACAGAAGGAAATCTGGCTCCAGAGAACAAAAGATAACTATTTAAACAGAAAGAATCCTAGAAAAATCACATTCATTTTGTTCTTCCTCCTATAAGCTCGAATTTTCCATAATACTACCCTGTGCACAGGATATTTATTAAGAAAAAACTTAGGTGATGAAATTACAGTGTCACATCGACATTTGAAATTAAACGATCAATGGGTAATATAAAAATGGCCAGCACATGGGAAATTTTATAATATTTTAAGTCACATTGATGACATGCTTGATAAGAACATTATTTGCTTTTAATCTGGCACCATCATTTGTTTTGAGTAAAGCTGGAAAACAAATAACATCATTTGCATAATGAAACCATTGAGAGCAAATTGCTGTCATTCGTCAGAGGTATCTGTACCATTTTGACTTACAGTTTGAATTCATTCAAGTTTATTTCATTTCTTACCCCAACTAAACAATGTTTTTGATTTATTCCTGCCATTTAGTGTCATATAAAATAAAGTATTCCACTAGGAGGAGAGATGATTTGTTAAGTAGAAACTGTATTAAGTGAAACATTCTCTCTGATATGTTTTTAATTTGTTTTATTCCCATTTTGCTATTGTAATTTTCCCACCTGCCAGTGGAGATAAGGGGTTGCTTCATTCTTACTCCTTTGGTTTATGAAGGCCACGTACGCATTTTGTTAAGAAGCATCCACCTATCACCGGAAGGAGGGATGGAAGTCAGCTCAGGAAGGGAGACCTTGCGGTGGGCTTCAGCCAAGAGGTATTATCAGCCATGAGTCAGATAGCAAGTATTCCTGAGCACCTGTCTACTATTTATCAAATATTGTTATAGGGGATGCAGGGAATTGCAAAAGAAGCACAAGACAATGTTCTTGTCTGGGTTGATGAAACCTCATCCTAATTCAGGCTACTATGAATACTTTATGTGCATTCTGAATGTTCCTACCCTTTCCTTCCTCCTGTGGCAGAAATTTTTAATATAAGGTTCCTGGATCCACAAGAGGCCATTGGATAGAATGCAAGTGATCTGTAAAAAATTCCATCTTTTTAATAATTAATCACTAACTGAAATTTAGCAATTTCTTCAATTATATATGATGGCACAAGTCTCAGTAGTATTAGGAGTGTCTGTGACCTTGTCACCAATAGAAATTACAGATATTTTTATATCACAATACAGTTGTTGCAGATATCTTGAAACACCATTTATGCTTTATCATTATTTTTAAATTATAGTAGTTATTAGACCTGCAGTGAGAGTTTGTTACTTAATGCATTTACTATAGAAGCAGGTCATGAAATTACCATTTTTTGGATATTTTTGTAATTATATTTCAATGTGATTGGTGTCTGTTGTAATACTACGTATTTTCTTTTATGCATCAAAAACATTAGTCTGAGAAGTGTTTCATAGACTTTACCAGTTGGCCAAAGTGTTAGCAACATGAAAAAAGTAAAGAATTCTTGTCTGTAGTTATCAGATTTGGTAATTTCTTTATTCACTTGTACCTCTAGTAGAAAAAGAAGAAGCAAAAAAAATGGAATGAAGTTAAAATTAGGGGTTTAATTTTAAATGTTTGGTGGGGTGTAATTGTTGAAACTGCTAACATCATTAAGTCTTCTGAGTTAGTAGAGGCTTTAAATTTTTTCTTTATATATTCATTATGTTTGATAATTGAGAGTTATTTGGTAACTGACCTTTCTTGTCTTAATAAATCTTTCTGTCTGTTGTCACCTGCTAAACGTTTCTCTGATCTGTCATTTGTGACCTTGGAATGCGACTTTACTTGCCCTGCCACCATTTGCCCAGACACAGATAATAATGCCTCTTTTATTGTTAATGTTGTATGCTTGCATATGAGGGTTATGTTCCTGGCTCATTGTGAGATCTTTAAACATACTGGATGTTTCTAATTGAGTAAGAATATATTTGCAGGCAATCTGAAACTCTAAAGCCTTGTACAAATATACAAATGCCATGAATTACTATTACAGATGTTATGCTATAGCATGTTGGGCAGTTGACAAATTTTTAAAAGAAACTCTTGTCCATCAACTAAAAATTGCTGTATCATTGTTGGGTAAGTCATAAAGTCTAAATAATATCAAAAGGAGTCACCCTGTGGCAATTTCTAATGGGAACATGGTTTTTGGAAATGTTACAGCTCTCAGTTTTCTAGGATATGATGCGCTCCTGTCAATTTTCTCTTAAACATAGCTCTTACTTTGTTAATAGCGAGTGCATTTCCACAGAGTCAGGGTGGATGGTGGGGTGAAGGAGGTTGTTAGTCTCATTTGATGTACTCATGGTGGCGTTCCCTAGACCAGTTTCTTCTCAGTAGTTGAAGAAATTGCTATAATATCATTTCCCCTTGCAGAGCTGAGAACACATTATGCTGGTAGAGCTAAGGAATAAGCTGGTTCATCCATCATCTGTGTCCTCACAGACATTATATTTTCAACATAACTGAGAGACCAAAGTTTTCAAAAAGCAACAAATGTAAACTTTTCTAACACCTACTATTGTATATTGTGGCCAAAATACATTGAAGAAAGTTGAGTACGAATTTCTAAAAGATGGTTGTAATGTAACATCTCCCCTGTCACTTAAGTCAACATTGCAGATGATATATTTTAACTTTAGGATTAATCCAGCATCCTCCATGTGCAAGGCATTTTATGCTGGTTTTTATTAGTTACCACTTGCCAGCATCCCTCGGTGGCACTGCTGTCCTGATTTTGAGCTGTTTGTAGGGTCTAAAGAATGAGAAACTGCCTCTCTAACCCTGTCTCTCTTACTGTGTGTGCAAAGTTGGCAGGCTGGGTTAGCAACATTTAAAGAACAAAAAGGCTTTGACGCAGATAGTAAACATTTCCTTCTCCCCAAGAAGCTTCATAGCCAGCATCCTTATTTTTTGTTAGCCCTTACTGTGGTATTAATGTCGCTTCTCTAATGTGAGCGTTCTGAGCTCAGCTCAGCAACAGAGCCGGTGAACCAGGTTGTGATCCGTGTGTGTCAATAAGCTCCTTAGCCCTACACTTCTTAACCAAAAGCCTATGATCGATGACCATCTTTGGTGACACCATTATTACAGCCTTTGCAATTACAAGCTACTCTTTAAAACAAAGGAAGGAATGAAGAAAGGAAGAGAGGAAGGAAGGAAGAAAATAATTCCAGCTTAGTTTACTGACTTTATGAGATGAGCAAAGGCAAATGCTTTTATCTTAAAGCTATCTAAAGACCAGGCATTGGGAATGGAGAATGGTTAGTAACAGTTAACACTGAAAAGGAAGCTGACAACTTTGGCATTTAGAGAGGTTTACAGAGAGAAGAAAGCTCAACATCATGATGTGTTAGTTTAAAAGAGTTGGGTTTTAATCTCTCACTGATTCGATGCAATTTAATGGCAGGATTTGGAAACATAAAGCAACAACGACACCATCTTTGACATTCATTGAACAATAAGGAATAAACGAGCTTCTAGAAGATAACAAGCAACAAGAAGCACCTGGGAGACATTAATATAGGACCCTCACTACTTCTTCCTTTTCCCCTCTGCCATAAAGTCTGTTTCATGCAGCTTGGAGTCTGTGAACCATGCCGATGTGTGTTTCTTTTTAACGTGGTTCATTTTTAAGTACATTATTGGTTTGGAGAGATGAGAATGAGAAAAGGAGATACCTTTTACTGTGAGGAGCCTGTATGGTTTTGATTTTCACTACAACTTTGATACAGCGAGCAATATGCCCTTCATTTCATGAACTCCACGGGCTGTCTGTCAGGACATGAGTGAAGATCTTCCTTTAGAGAGTAACCACTTTCTGACATTAACTGTGTCTTGATGGAGAACACGGTAGATGAGTTATGAGTTTTGGCCTGCGAGCTGTAAAAGATGACTCAGAAATTATAGCCTTGGAAAACTGGCTGAGAAAACTCCTCTGGCAGCACTAAGCCATGCACAGACTCAGCGCGTTTCTATTTTTGGTTCTCCCTGAGATGTCCAGAATGACACCAGTCAGCCATCAACCCCATTTCAAATTGCTCCTGTTGCAATGTGTTGACATCTCTTGTCTTCTTCGTTAGAAGTTTGTGGGGCCACACATTTAGAGGAGGGGAGAGATAGGAAAGGAAAAATTGGTAGTTTGAGGCAACCTCTACCATAGTGACCAGAAAGGGGCACAAATTGGATGCAGTGGAGCAGGCAGGCAGTAGAAAAAGGATATTATTGAAAGAAAAGAATTCAGTGAAACTTGAAAATATTTCTGAGGAGCCTTAAGTAGTAAACATTTCATGAATATAGAATAAGAAGACCAAGACAGAAAGTCCATATGATGCAACACAGGTTATAAAGAAGAGGAAAAGGAAAGAAAACATGAAATATTTGAAACTAAGCTGTATAATAGTAGTATGTCAATACTCAATACTCATTTTTTCCCCCTATCATTCGCTCATTCTTCTAGGAATAAGAAAAAAAGGTACATGTCTAAGAAAGATTTTTAAATGCCAATAAGGAAGGAACAAAGAGATGAGAAAGAATGAAGTCAGAGATGTGTATCAGGACTTACAAAAATTTCTTTTTCTTGACAACAAAGTTATTCATAAAATGGAAAATGCCATCTTAAATGCTATATTATAGAAATAATGATGTGGGATTTGTATATTTAGATCCATGGGCTATTAGAGCTGGAAAGAGCCCTAAAGATCATTTAGTCTACCTCTCATTTTAGAGATGGGACTAGAGGCTTGGAGTGTTATTCTCAAGGTCACAAAACCAATTAACAGCCACTCAGGAACTGAAATGTGGGTATTCTGTTTCTTACTGTTACACTAAGAACCACAGCCATTTCTTTCCGTTCTCAGTAAAAGTGATGATAAAAATAAAGGTCATGTGGTTTATTGACTTGCTTGAGGTCAATCAAGACATCATAGGCAAACATGTGACTAGAACCAGTCTTTAGATTTTTGGTTCAGAGCATGAGTTTACTTGATATGATACCATCAATGGTCTCATAGTTTGGGGTCCCTGGAATGACATGAAGATTGGTTGGCAGGAAGCTTATTAGGGAATTCTCTTGAAAACAGCACCTATAGAACAGAAGGGAAAGAAGCAGAATTGGGCAGAGGAGAAATTGGGCTGCGACGCAGTCTAATGAAAGTCACAGCCCAGGGGAAAGCCTGAGGCTGGGTGGCTGCGGGTGTTGTCACGGGTTGGGGCAAAGGGATCAGGTCTTTATAACCTTCGTGATCAATCTTTATTTGTTGCACCCAGGGAGGAGGCATGACTTTGAGCAAGGATGCTCTTTTCAGCCAAGGCACTTCACAGAGGGGGCTGACAGCTGAGGGCTGGCAGCTGTCAGCACTTGCAGAAGCTGGTAGAATAAGACCTTCATTCTTAAAGGAGTATCTTGGCAGCATACCAGTGAATATTCCAGTCTACTGCTTATACTATTTGGATCCACTTCTTCATATAAATACTGAAAAAAATCAATCTTCCAGGATCCCAGGCGGCTTCTTTTCTTATGGGAATCTTGCAAGAAGAAGGTCGACAGGATAAGATAGCGTCCCTCCTGGTACGCTAGTTTCAAGGCTCCAAATGATACTTTCCATCTCTCTTCTCCACTATCCTCTCTAGATTTCCCTCATTTCTAGATCTGCTGGTCTTGGTGGCTTTTTGGGTGGCACGAACTTGACCATCCTGAGCCTCTGGTCACCATGCCCTCTTCAGGCCTTAGCTCTTGTCCATTTACCATCAAACTTAGGGAAATAGATCACAGGGGTACCAAACATATTTCTTCCTGCCCCTCACTGTAGGTAAGAATTCCTCCTAATGATCAAAGTATATTGCCACTGCCAAGACGGTGACTCTTTGTGTTGTAAGCTGGCTGCTTGGTATGAGGAGCCTAAAGTGTCCAGATAGAAAACGCCAAAGCTTATATTATAACTAGAATTTTTCTGTGTTCCCTGGTGGAAGCACTTCCCCTTTAGGAAACAGAATTTCAAGCCATGCAGCTCCCAGAGTTGCAGGTATGAGAAGAATAAATTGCCCAAGTGGCTCACCAGAAGTGGTGATAAGTAGGGCCACTCTTGCTTCCATATGTCAGGCCCTAGACCCATGTATTCAACCACCTGGGTCACAACACCATATAAAGATCATTGCTGTAGAGTGTACAGTGCATCTTGGAGGATGGAGCTTCATAGTGACAACATCACCTTCAAGCTGGCACTTCAGTTGTGTCTTCAGCAGGCCATTCCCTTGCTCTATCAGGCCAACAGATTTTGGCTGGTGTGGTATGTGACATGACCAGTGATCTCATGGTCAGATACCAGGCACCCTGACCCTCCTTTCTTTAAAGTGGATTCCTTGGTCTGATGCTACATCATGTAGGATCCCACGTTGATAAATCAAACACTCAGATAGTGGTGCTGGCTGATGTGCTATGGGTAGAAAAGCCAAATCCATACCCAGGACACATGTCTATTCCTATCAAAATGAATTACTACCTCTTCCAGACTGAAAGGTCCAATCACCAAGGCATTGTCTGGTCTCCTGTAGAGATGGGAATTTAGTGATCTTCTCTATTTCTAGCGGATTGGACATTTGATGGGGCCAGTCACTTGATCTGCCTTAGTAAGTGCAAACAGTGCGATTGAGCCCACATGTAGCTTCTGACCCTGGCACCATAGCTATTTAATTCATGTGTCCACCATGCTAGCACTGGGGACGTTAATGACAGATCCTGGCTGATGTCAACTGGCCTAATAATAGCTGGTTATTTGGTGCCCCTTCTATGGTAGGTGTTAACATTTGATACAAAGATCTTTGTACTTGATTCTCAGTCACACAGGTTCATGAAAATTCCTCTACTCCAGTCATTTTTTCCCCGTCATTTCAATTTTATCCTCTTACCCTTTGACTTCCCAGTCAAGCCAGTGGCCACTTCTCATGAATCCATACAAATCCTAACTTCAGGACACTTGATTTTATGCACTAAGAGCATCACCACATGCACTGCCATAAGCTCTGCCTCGTGATAGGATTTCCTCCTGCCACTGTGGTTAGGGGCCACCTCTAAGTCAGGCTGAAATACAGCGTCCATCCATTTCCAGCTTGCACTTACATACCAAGACAACCTATTTGTAAATGACACTTGGATTTTTTTCTATTTTTAATTGATATGTAATAATTGTACATATTAATATTTATGGGATACGTGTGATATTTTGATATGTGCATGCAATGTGTAACGCAGAGTAATTAGAATATCCATCACCTCAAACATTTACCATTTTTGTGTATTGGATCATTCTAAATCTTCTCTTCTAGCTATTTTGAAATATATAATAAATTGTTATTAAATATAGTCACCCTACTGTGCCAGTGAACACTAGAACTTATTTCTTTGATTTAACTGTGTTTTTGTACTCGATAAAAAACCTCTCTTCATCTGACCCTTCTGCTTACCATTCCAAGCCTCTGGTAACTATTATTCTACTCTCTATTGTACATTCTTGAGATCAACTTTTTTAGCTCCCATATATAAGTGAGAACATGTGATATTTGCCTTTCTATGCCTGGCTTATTTTACTTAACGTAATGTCCTCCAGTTTCCTCCATGTTGCTGCAAATAACAGAATTGTATTCTTTTTTATGGCTAAATAATATTCCATTGTGTAGATACACCATATTTGCTTTATCCATTTATTTGTTGATGGATACTTAGGTTGTTTCTGTCCCTTAGCTATTATGAACAGTACTGCAATAAACGTGAGGGCGCAGATATTACTTTGATCATGTTTGATTTCCTTTCTTTTGGATACATACCCAGTAATAGGATTGCTGGATTGTAAGGTAGATCTATTTTTAGTTTTTGAGAAAGCTGCATACTGTTTTCCATAGTGGCTGTACTAAAAGCCAACAGTGTACTAGCATTACTCTTTCTCCACATCCTCAGGAACATTTGTTATTTTTTTTGTTTTTAGATAATAGTCATTCCAAATGGAGTGAAATGATATGTCATTGTGGTTTTGCTTTGCATTTCCCTGATGATATTCATGTAGAGCATTTTTTCATGTACCCGTTGGTCATTTGTCTTCTTTTGTGAAATGTGTATTCAGATCATTTTTCCACTTTTTAAATGCATTAGTTGGCTTTTTTTTTTGCTATTGAGTTGTTTGAGTTCCTTATATATTTCTTATATATTTATAATCCCTTGTCAAGTGGATAATTTGCAAATATTTTCTCCCATTCTGAGGTTGTCTTCTCACTGTGTTGATTGTTTCCTTTGCTATGCAGAAGGTTTTTCAGCTTGATATAATCCCATTTGTCTTATTTTTGCATTTGTTTTCTGTGCTTTTAAGGTCTTACTCAAAAAATCTTTGCCCAGACCAATGTTTGGTAGCCCCAAACTTGGATTTTCTCCCACTCTTCTGTTAATTAGCTATAAGGGACTCCCCTATATAGTTATGAGTTAATAGCCAAGAGCTGCAGCATTGATAGTAGATGACTTCAGGATCTAAGCTACCTGCTCACATAGCTTTCTTGTGTCTTCTTGTTCTGTTCGTACTTGATCTTGAATATACCACTTCTACCTCATGATGTGTAGGTCCTGGACCCACCTGACCTCACGATTTTGTGGTCTGATAATACCCTACTCACCATGAAAAGTCCAGGCCTCATGGTTATTTGATGTTCATGATCAGGCACTGCATTTCTTCCAGGACCCAGTAGCATACCAGGGCCTGCTTTTCAAAAGATATGTTTGCTGTAGATGGCATGACCTTATCTCAGAACACTAGGCATCAGTGTTGTGATTCTCCTATTGGGATAGCAATAAATAACAAAGGGCATATTTTCCCACCACAGATACTCTATGCTATGCCATACTGGTGGGTTATATTACTCAAGTGGCAGGGCCACTGGCACCACAGTCTGAATTTCTATACGTTCTTTTTCTGCTATGGTCTTGACTTCAACTTAGCAGCATTTCTTGCCACCTGGCATGTGATTTGAGGCTGGATTCCTGGCAATGGAGTATGCTGCCTCCAGAACAGGGAAATACTTACCAGATGAGGCACTTATTCATTGCAGAAAGAGCAAGCTGCAGTCATTTGTCCTTTCTTTGCAGGGGATGCCCCCAAATACCCAAGACCATGGGACTTCTGAAAATTTTACTGATATGGTAGGTTCTGAATCTTTGTAGGGTTTATCTGCTGTGCATATATTTTATATAGGTCTAATTGCCAATTCTTTTTCATCTGGTCCCATTGGCATGATGTCTTAGATATAGTGGACTAATGAGATTTTTCATGGTATCCTAGTCGTCAAGACTATATTATTACAAACCAGAAGAGTCAACATAGCCCTTGGGTAAGATTGCAAATATATACTATCGTCTATTTGAAGTGAATGTGAATTCTTTCTGATCTTTTCTGGTGTGATTAGAAAATAATGTATTTGGCAGATTAATGGTCACATACCATGTGCTTGAGGTCATAGTCATGTGCTAACAAAGATGCCACATTTGAGCTACTGCTGTTTAGTTGAGATTGTATTCATTATTGTTCTCCAGGATACTTTTTTTTTTTTTTTTTTGAGACAAAGTCTCACTTTGTTGCCCTGGCTAGAGTGAGTGCCGTGGCGTCAGCCTAGCTCACAGCAACCTCAGACTCCTGGGCTCGAGCAATCCTACTGCCTCAGCCTCCCAAGTAGCTGGGACTACAGGCATGTGCCACCATGCCCGGCTAATTTTTTCTATATATTTTTAGCTGTCCAATTAATTTCTTTCTATTTTTAGTAGAGACGGGGTCTCGCTCTTGCTCAGGCTGGTCTCGAACTCCTGAGCTCAAAC
>CAUYSK010010642.1:0-116397 GCA_963575035.1 Avahi laniger
TTATTAATCCACTCATGTATTGACGGGCACTTGGGTTGTGTTTAACACATCTTTACTGAACATCGTGACAAGCCCTAAGCAATTATACCCCGACCCTGCAGGGCTTGCACCTTGGGGTCATTCTCATGAGGTGGAAGCACCTGGATTTGCACGCTCCGCTCTGTGCGGAGACCCCCTCCTATGCTGGGGTCTCATGCCATCATCCTCCTGCCTCTGGGGCCTGGCCCTATTCATGTTCCAAGTGCGGCCACATAAGCTTCTCCATGACCACGTGGCCCAGTTTAGAAAAGAAAAGAACATTTAAACAAGGCTTTACAAAAGGCTGGAGTAGCACCAAGCCAGTAGAAGTTTCTCTGATGATGAAACATGGCTGCTGCCACAGACTCACCTCCCGTGGCTCTGACCTTCATGTCCGTGGAGGAAGGTCCAGCGCGGGCCAGGCATCAGGGAGGGGTCCGCTCCCGGCCGGCTGCTGCACCACAGGGCTGTGTGAGCAAGTGTCGACACAGTCATTATGAAAAGTGGATTGTATAAATGTACAACTAAATAAATATATACTAAGTTTTAGAAACAAATAGTGGCTGTGCTGGCATTGTCCGTGCTCCCGATGCTGCGCAGCGAGTGCATCTGTGTGGGAAGTGCCATGCACAGGCGACTCCCCGGCCCCTCTTCCCAACGCTGCTCCCAGTGACCAGGTGTTAGTAGTTGGAAACCAACCGTGGATGCCGTGGAGAGCTGTACATGCTACAAATCAAGGGTCAATTTATCGTTTTGTAGGTGGCCTCAACGAAGGGTCAGCAAACTTTTTCATAAGGGGTCATATTCTAGGCTTTGCAGCCCACGCATGGTGGCAGGTGCACCTGCTGCCACCCCCTCCCCTCCCTTCTTCCTTTTCTTCTTCTTCTGTGGCCCTTTGCAAGAGTTAAAACCATTCTTAGCTCGCAGGCCATAGACCGGATTTCGTCTGAGAGCCTTAGTTGACTCATCTGTGGTCTGAATTTAAGAGAGTGATGGAGAAAATGTTAATAATGCAGATTCAAGTCAAAACTGTGCAGATCTGTAGGCATCACGCTGTGGAGAGCACACAACAGAGGCAGTGTCCTCCCGGTGTCTGACTCCGCAAAGAAGCCACTCAGGTCATTGATGTCAAGTGAAGTCTTAATACAGACCTTTGGTGTTCTGGTTTCTTAGTGCACATGTACAGATCTCTGTCGGAACTTGCTTGGAGTGCAGGTGGTGCACCGTTGGCTGGCCCTCTGCTAGTCGCCACCTGTCACTTGCTGTGCACTGGGGCTCTCTGAGGTTGCTCTCACCATTCTGGTTAGCAGAAGGGGAAACTGAGGCTCAGAGATGCGATTGCTCCAGGCCATGTAGGAGCTTGTGAGTGGGCAGGGGCCTGGCACTGTCGTGTCCCAAGCCCACCACTGCCCACCGCAGCTTCCGATCCAGTGACGGAGGCTGGCTGTCAGCCGCAGGCTGTGTCTGCTGCATTTCTGAGGCTTCAGTAATAGGAGTCAGAGTTTGAGACCTGAGATTGATGACGGGCCTTGACGCCACGCTCCGGGGGTGCTCAGGGGGTCTCTGTGTTGCTCTGCAGGGGGCATGCGGTCACACTTTTTGCCCAGAATGACCACTGTCGTGGAGAGCGGGTTGGAGGTGGTAAGGGCAGAGGAAGGTGACCATGAGAGCTTGTACTGAAGTTCCAGAGAGGGGCACAGGGATGAAGAAGAAAGGGAGGCTTACAGGGGGGAAAAGGGGGAGGCTGTCAGGGAAGGTGTGTCCCTGGGCTGATGGGAACCACCAGGTCAGGCCCCTCCACGCACACCCCCTCAGGCTGTGCCCTGACTCGGCTCCCCAGGGGCTGCCAGTGCTGGGTGGGATTGACTGGACAGGATCTAGGGGGAGCCCCACACTGAGTGAGCGTTAGTAGCCCCTAAAGTCCTCTTGTTGGCACCTACCAGGTGCAGGGTACACGTGGTTCAGGGGATGGGGGCCCAGGGGCATCTTGCCTGTAAGTGCACAGGGCACCGTCCCTCTCTGCCCCGTCTCTGCACAGGCCCAGGCACCCGGTAGGGCCAGATGGTCATCCAAGTCTAGTTCATGTTCCTCATGCTCAAAGACAGACCAAGGGCCATCCTAAGGCCTCTGCAGAAACTGCTAGCTCTGTGTCGGAAGTCCCTTCTCCTTCTCTCAGGGGACAGACTCGGGACCAGCAGCAGCCCCGTGCACTGGTGGTGGCTGTGTGGTGAGCCAAAGTGATGAGGCCACTGCTCGGCGTAGCTGGGTCTCCCTGGGCAGCCCCCTCTTGCTGGCAGTCGGGTGGTGCTGCTGCAGCTTGGCCACGTGGACGGCGAGCCCACCTGGGACAGCCCAGCATCTTGGTGGAAGCAGTGCCGACCCCCGGGTGTGGAGCAGAGCAGTAGGGGAACAGAGGCCCCCACTCTCCAGTCCCCCAGCAGGAAACTGAGGCACAGAGAGGGGAGAGTCAGACACAGCCAGGACTCAGACCTGTAGTCTCTCCGGCACTGCCCACAGCTCCCCAGGGTCCTCGCATGGCCGGACAGCTCCTTCTGCCCCATGTGCTTCCAGACCACCTGGAGAAGGTGCCCGGCCATGAGGGAGACGCCAGCACGTGGGCAGCAGGGATGGGGAGAAGAGGGGCCGCCGAGGGTGCCTGGGATGGGGTGCAGGTCCAGGGAAGCAGAGTGAGGGGTCAGAGCGGGAGTAAGATCCGGATATGTAGAGACAGAGACAGAAAAGACGGAGAGAGAGGGAGGCAGGGAGAGACAGAGGCAGAGAGAGCAAAAGGAACCCAGACAGTGTGAGGCAAAGAGAGCGGGCGAGAGAGAAGCGTTCCTGAGGGCGAGGGGCCTGAAGGCAGAGTAGTGTCAGGCAGAGGGGGAGGGGACGGCCGGGCTGGGATGGAGCAGCCACAGTGGTCAGCCCAGCCTGGCCTCTGCTCTCCTGAGCTGTCCTGCGCCCCAGGCCGCCTGACATCCACCAAGACCCTCCCCAGTTAAGGACATCAGAGGTGCTCCCCTGGCCCACAGGGTGCTCCGTCACCTTAGCGCCCCCAGACCACCCTGCTGACACCCTCAGCATCCCGCCACCCACTCCCCCATCACCTACCATCCTCATTACCTCCTGCCCCGAAGCGTCTGTCCCCTCAACACCAGTCACCAAGTCCTTGTCACGTCCCTGGGGCAGTGGCCTCGCGCGGGCGGTGCGGCCGGGCCGGCACAGGCACCGGATGAGCTCAATTACCGTGAAACCCAATCTGCAGGGCTGCGTGCTCTGGCCAGTGGGGACCGGTGTGTGTTTTCTTTGGCTGTCTTCTGACAACGGGGTCAGGGGAAGAGAAAAGTGATGCGGTCGGGGGAGGGGGTGCTGCTGCCTGCGAGGGGCCCGGCCTGCACTCCCGGTGCCAGCCCTGCTGGACGCGGCCCCGGACCGGGTCTCGGCCTCGGTGCCGGGCGGCTCTCTGCGGTGGGCACCTGTGCGCTGTCGGGTGTGAGCAGCATCCCGTCTCCGCCCGCCAGATGCCAGCAGCTCTCTTAGTCGTAACAACCAGAAATGTCTCCAGATGTTGTCGGTGGACTCAAACTCACCCCCCTTTGAGGACTGCTGCCCCGAGTAAGAGGTGCCCGCAGTCTGTCGGGAGGGGCTGGGAGCACACAGACACTGCGCAGGCTGCAGCGAGGGTGGCGAGTGCCAGAGGACAGGGGGTGCCCAGCGCAGGGAGGATGAACTGCTTGGGAAGGGGAGGCAGATGTCGGAAGGCGGGTGAGAGCTGGCCGAGGGGGAGGAGGGTAGAGACGTCCCGGGCACAGGGCTGCCTGGCCACGCTGGGAGAATCGCAGCGGCCCGGGCTGGGCAGACACGACGGGAGGAGGCAGGCCCAGAGCCAGGCGGGCGAGGGCCATCTGTGGACAAGGGTCTCCACTGTGGGGTGTGTACGGCCCAGGGCCCACGAGGGCCCTGCTATTCACCCCGAGTGTGGCTGGTGCCCTCTGTGTTACCCACATGCAGGTCCTCAGAGTGGGGTTTGTGGGTGACGTTATCCAGCTTTAACGGAACCAAGTGCCCCAAGACGGGGAGAGGCTTAAAGTCAGGCCAGGGCCGACTGAGACAGCGTTGCTGACACGAGCCCCTGGCCCCTCCTGGGTCCATGTGGGTCAGCTCACTGCCCTCGTAGCAGCCCTGGGTGGTAGTGTGATGGTTAGTGTCCCTCTTTACAGGTGGGGAAACCGAGGCACAGAGTGGTGAAGCAACTGTCCCGAGGTCTCCCAGATCGTAAGTGGCAGAGCCCAGGTGGGAGTGGGCGGTCCTGCATCAGAGCCCCGGCGGGCCAGGTCATCCACGCAGGCAGGGGTTCACACCAGCACGCTGCTGGCCCGAGTGGACTCTGCGCCTTCAGGTGTCTCGAGCGGGAGCAGGATGGGCAGATCATTTCCAGATAAGTAAGCCTACATATGCGGGAGGGGCCCAAGATTCCTTCCCTGGGGGCTTCTCAGCAAAAGGAAGTTGGAGGGAGGGTGTTTGTCAGGGAGCACAGATCTGATTTGGGATTCAGAAAGGTCAGTGGGAGGGTGGCGGGGCTGTGATCTCAGTGAGCAGGGGCTGGGGCAGGGACTGTGCCTGGGGAGCGGGTGGAGCCCACACTGAGGCTTCTGGAAGTGGGGTGAGGTGGTGACAGGAAGCCCAGGCTCTGGGGATCGTGGGTGCCATCCCTCTTAGTACCGCTTCTCAATGGCAAGTAACTGTCACCTTGTGGCCATGGGATTCTCCCTGCTAAAGACCCAGGCCTGGGCTGCCCAGGCCTCAGGTTGCTGTGAGGCGAAGGCTTTTCTTAGGAATCGACTCCTCCCAGGTCCTGATTTCCAAGGCCAGGCAAAAGCTGTTGGCTCCTTTGGCAAGTCGGAGGGCAGATGGGGTTCCAGCTCCAGGGCAGGGCCCCTCCACTGTCCTTTCCGTGGAGCTGGGAGCCAGCCTCGGCCATGCACTGGGGCACCGCTGGGCCCTGGGAGGACAGTCTAGGGAGCAGAGGCTTCTGCGGCTTTGTGACGTATCCCAGGACTTCTCCTGCAGTCGCCCACCTAGTGCAATACGTCCCCGGCTCCTAGCACACTCAGAGAAGACGGCTGTGCAGGCAGGCGTGGCAGCCAGAAGCCAACCTCCCTATTAGACACAGCTCTCTGGCCTCTGCCTCTGTGGACTTCTGTCAGTTTCCTCTGTAGGGTGCTCAGGGCAATTGCAGTGTACACACACACACACTCTCGCACACACACCCAAACACAAATACACATTTGCTCACCCACGCACACACTGGTTCACACACATGCAGTGTTCTCAGCTGCACACACAAATGCACATCCTTCAGTGCCCTGGGGTCAGGGAGGCTGTCAGGTGGTAGAGGACAGCATTGGGTGTCGGGTGACCCGAAGCAAATGTCTGCTCACATTTGCCCCAGTAGAGGTCCCAGGCTCTCTGGGACTCTGTTTTCTTATCTTGTTGCTGGGATCAGAAATCCTAGTCAAAAGGTGAAGTGTGTAGCTGACAAGTCTAAAGTAGGTCTGCCTTCAGGCACAGCTGGATCCAGTGGCTCAAATGTGTTCTTTTCTCCTGGCTTCATTCTCAGGCTGTCTCTCCCCTTGCGGAGCCATAGCTGGTGTGGGCACCCAGGGAAGTCTCATGTGCACTCAGGGGCCAGAGAGAGCAGCATGACCTCTTCCCCACTGGCCCCAAATGAGGCTCTGAGCAAGCTCCTGCTGGGTGAATGTGGGTCCCATGTGTTCGGTAGCCTATCACGGTGCCACATGGGCCAATGCGTCATGGGATTCTCGTCATCAGGACGGGGTCTGATCCATCAGAACCAGACAGATGCAGAACGGGGGCAGGTGCCCGAGGGAAACTGAGGGGGGGATTCCTAAAAGAGGAGGAAAAACACCAGAAGGCCATGGCATGGGGACACCAAGCAAGACATGAAATAATGGCTGGGAAAATCCCCTGCAAACCGCCAAGCGCCAACCTCGGTGGGCCTGGGGTGGGGGAAGGGTGAGAGGTGGGTCTTGTGGTGGGGCTCAGTGGGGGTGGGGCCTTGGTTTAGGGTTAATGGGTGTTGGAGCACACAGTCACGGCGCTGTGCCCTGGGCCACGCTGCTTGTGTTCGGAGACCGTTGCTTCATTCGTCCGTTCATTCATTTGTTCCTTCATGCCGACATCATGGGCCAGGATCCGAGGCCCAATTCGCCCAGGAGAGGCGGGCCCAGCTGCAGCATTCCTCGGAGCTGTGGTGCCTCCTCCCCTCAGGTTTTCCTGGACTGAGACCCACCTCACGGAGACCTGGACTCTGCAGCCGGAGCTGGCAGCCTGCGCCCTGGCCTGCACCTCTCGCACCGCCAGCTCCTGGGCAGGGCTTTCTGCTGCCACGTCCCTTGCTGCTTCTCCCCGTGACTGAACAGACACACTTCTCTTTCTGCTCGGTTTACATTTGGTTTCTGTCACTTGTCACTGAGACCCCTAGACTATACAACTAGCTCTGTGGCTGCCCCACCCTCTCAGCCTCAGTCTCCCCTCCGTAACATGGGCTCCTTAAGTAAGTAGACCATGGACATCTTAAATCACAGCTCAATGACGCCGTGGGCGTGGCCCGTCCTCGGATCCTCCCTGCCGAAGGAGCGCGGATCGGACCACAGGCCAGAGGGGCCCTGCAGCAACTCATCTGCAGGTGGGTGACCCCCGCTCTGCCCTCCAGCCACGAGGTGACTCGCTTTCCTCGTGTTTCTCGTCCCATCTCTGAGTCGCCTCCTTCTCTGGCACAGGAGCTGGCACATGTTTATTGAATGCTGCTGTTGCCCCAGTGGTTTGTTAATGTCCTTTGCAGAAGGTAAGGTAAGAAATGGAGAGCATTTCTTCAAATGGAGGGATAGCAGTTCTTTCCAGTTATAGTGTAGGTGACATCCCCCTCAGTTTACGAGATAGCCCAGTTCTCTGTGTAGCCTGAGATTGTGTCTTTATTTATGAAGTCCTCATTTCAGCTTGTGGTCAACTAAGACCCTTACGTCATTTTCACAGGAGCTCTTGCCACATCGTGGATGTGAACTCCATTGTTTCTGGCAGCTGGGGCTCTTAGGTGGCTCTTCCTCTAATCCTGACACTAGCCAGAACTTGTCTTATCTGTGTTCTCCAAAGCTACTTTTGTCTCCAGTGATTTGAGGTGTCTCCCCTCCCCATCTGTTATGGGGCCTGAAATGTCACCATCTGTCAGGCCTTTGGTTTCTTCTTTGGAGGTCCCTATTAAAAATACAAATGTTCTCTAAGCAGGAGATGGCCTGGATTAGGTAAGCTTTTCCAAACTCCAGTCCTGTGAGCACCACCTTCAAGCTTGGCCACAGCTGTGTGCCCAGGATCTTATGTATTTGACGTTTTTTTTGTAGTGGGCCTCGTCCTTCCCCATTGTGCTCTCTGTGCTCGCAGTAACTACAAAGCGACGTTTGCTGTACCAGCTATACTTTCCTAAGTGTGCTCTGGTGGACAGGTGACTATTAAGCTCTGTGTGCTGCCTCCCTCCCACGGGCCAGGGTGCTCTGCTCGGGGTCGTGGAGGGAGGGCTGTGGCCGACTCCTTTCCTGCCTCAACTCTTCATCCCCTGGAATCTGCGTCCTTCGCGTCGGGCAGGACTCCCCACCCCTGACTGTGTGGCTGGTAGGATGTGGCTGAGGTCTGGGGTCTCGACCTAAGAGTGTGCGTTTGTGTGACTGCTCTCCTCTTGTGCTCTGACAGTGCCAAGGGGGACAGGCCTCAGCCGGCCACGGACGCACCTGCTGGTCCGGGACATGGGACAGCCAGGCTGCCCCTCTGAATCCAGCCTCCGTCAGCCCTTCCTCAGCTCATCCTCAGCTGAGCCACAGGCGTGTGGGCCAAATCCATGCTTCATTGCATTGCTCAGTTTGTTGCTGGGCTGCCGTGGTGCTTGGTTATAGAGCATCTTGGCAGCCTCAGCTAGCCAATACTGTGGCCCGGCAGGATGAGTGCCAGGCCCCCAAGAGGCCCTGTGGCCACAGGAGCCCCATCCTGGGAAGACACATCGCATGCTGTGGGGGTGGACAGGGAAGGGCAGCAAAGGCTGTGGCTACTGATGCTGGAGCGTGGAGCCCTGGCTTCCTTGGGGACCTCACCTTACCCTCTCTGGGCATCTCCTCACCTGCAGAGCAAGGAGGTTGGACTCACTGTCTGACTCGTCTGGATCACTCTGACCTACTCTGGCTCCATCCCTGACTATGTGTGATGAGCCCTCCCCCCACTCCTGAGCTGGGGTTCGCCATGGTGTCCCCTCAAGGCCACACAGCAGTGAGTGGCTCCTGGTGATGGGTTTAAGTATAGCCCCTTGCTTGAGCTGTCTCTGAAAAGTAGCATTTATTGATTTCTCTGTGGCTCCCTGCGTGCCAGGCACAGGGTTAAACACTTTAGGGAGACTGCATCCACCCAAAGCTGAACAGCCCAGAGTCGGCCCGTCATTGTCCTATCGTGCAGGTGAACAGACTGAGCCCAGAGAGGCGAGTGCGCTCTGCTGAGCTCGCAGCAGGGACCTCAGCCCTGGGCCCCGCCAAGCCCGCAGTCTTTGCCCTTAACTGCCTCTCTGGGCTGTGTCTGATGGTGGAGGTGGGGGTGCTCCAAACCCTCAGTGACCCGTACCAGCTTCCTAGGGCTTCTGAAACAAAGCGCTGCTGAGTGGGCAGCTTAAACTATAGAAGGTTACGTCTCCCAGTTCTGGAGGCCAGAAGTCTGGTGTTAGCAGGGCTGTTTCCTTCTGAGGCTGCGAGGGAGAATCTGCTCAGGCCGCGTCCAGCTCCTGGTGGTATGTGGCTATCGCTGGCGCTCTTGGCTGGTAGGAGCATCGCCCGACCTCGGCCTCCACCTTCACATGGTGTTTGCCCTGTGTGCATCTGTCTCCAAATTTCTCCTTTTTAGAAGGACGTGGTCGTGTTGGACTAGGGCCCACCCTACTCTGTTATGACATCATCTTAGTTGATTACCTCTGCAACAACCCGATTTCCAAATAAGGTCATGTTCTGAGATCCTGGGAATTATGACTGTAACATATGAATTTTGGGGAGCATAATTCAACTCGTAACAGCCCCCAGCATGGACGTCAGAGCCCTGGCTGACATTCTGGTTGTCGGTTGCTAGGGGAGTGGAGCACCTACGTGGCGAGGTCCCGGAAGGAGCCGGGGCAGCGCCTGCGTCTGTGGAGGGCTGCGCTAGGGTGCGGCTCTCGGGGAAGAGGCAGGGACAGGTGTGTGGGTAAGTCGTGGCTTTGCCAGAGCAGGCGGAGAGTGCCGTTATGCACATACTCTCCTGAAACGACCCCTGGAAACTGCAGAAAGCCCTGCCTCTGGGACGGGAGGGTGCGCTGGGGAGGCGGCGGGGAGCAGGGTTGGAGGAGACCTGGTCCTGAGCACCACCTGAACATTTTGAATTGTGAACCATGTACAAGAATTACAGGAAGAGTTTTTGAAAGTTCTTATTATAAACAGCTCTAAATCCTAAAAAACAGGACCTACCTGGTAGGCACGGTGGGGAGCCAGGGAGCCGATGGATGGAAACACCCGCCCCCGCCTGGCCCCAGTGCACGGCATTGCTATTATTAGCTCTTGGGACCTGCGCTGGCCTCTGAGGTGGCTCCAGGTTGGCCGGCTGGGCTGGGCTGGGACACACGAGGTCCTTCCAGTGCCCCTGCCCCCAGCGCAATGGAGCCCTGGGAACCTGCCCTGGGCCTGGCCTCAAGTGGACGAGCCGAGTGGACAGATGGCCTCAATTCGGGGGCCTGGAGGGGGTCAGGCCTTCTCGGTGGAACAGCCTGGGGCTGGTCTGGGCTCCCGCCCACCTTTGGACAGGTGGGGAGACCCCCACAGCCTCTCCCTTTTTGCACGCAGCCTTTTCCTCTCCCGCCAGCTCCACTGCCAGGCCAGGCGGCCGTGGGCCTTGGCAACCCGGCAGGAGCCTCCAGCTGGGCTCATGATGGATGGGGCCACGTCAGCGCCCGCCTGAGAGTGGATTTTGTGTGTGTTTGACATTTATTTACTGTCCATATAAACACTAACACCTATGAAGCATGCTCGCCGTGTGATAGCTTGGCTGAAGGCAGCTCTTAAGTACATAAATTATGTGCACCTCGCTAATGAACAGCTTGACAGGCGGGAAGTTTTATTTACCGCTGGCCCGAGTGTTCATATAAAACCAGGGTGCTGGCGAGCCGGGATTTGTGCACGGTCATAGTCCTGCCTATTCAGACTCAGCTCATTGCTTTTTTCTTCCTAAAAAATCTCTCCCCCGTCTTCTTTTTTTATTTCCCCCTTTTAAAGGCTTGACATAAAGCTGAGGTCTATGTACAACTTCGCTGCCTGGAGCAAATGTCGGGGGAGCCAGCCCATCTGGCGGCAGGCTCTTCTGACGGGCGTATGCTCGAACAATATGTGGTTTGACAAATTTCAAGGCAGGCTTATGAAAAAATAACAGCGGCGCAGCCGTCTCGCTGAGTGCCCGTCCACCTGCGGGCGCGGGCAGGGGTGCCAGGCCGTGTGAGTCAGGGTGCCCGGCGGGGGATTAGGAGGCCCGTGTAAATCACCACCGTCCGGCACGTGTGGGCAAACCAGCGTCCCAGCTCCCGAGACTGTCTCCCAGCACGGGCCTGCCCAGGACCAGGTGCCTCCAGCGACACCCATAGCGTGTCCCCCCGACCGGGTGGGGTGCGCCGCTCTCAGTGGTCGTCTGCTCCTGGGGTGCAGGGTGTGCCTCCGAGGCCTAGCCAGGTACCTTCGAGCACCTGCCTTGTCAGCCCTTGGAGGCCTCGAGACCCTCTGTGCAGGGTGGTGTCCTGGCCAGACACTCCCTGGGGACTCAGTCTTCTCATCTGAGAAAGGGGTGCTGCAGACCCCTCACTCCGGCTGAGCCCTGCGCTGTGAAGCCAGATGGGGCTGAGCCGCAAGGGGCTCTGGCCTCCAGGCAGTCTCACTCTGCAGACGCCTGCCAGCGGCCTCGGCAGGGCTGCCGTGTGCTGTGAGGCCTCAGGCTGTTTCCATCGCTCTCTGTGCCTTGGTTTCCTCGCCTGGAAAGTGCAGGTGGCGCCGGTGCCTGCCTCTGAGGGCTGCAGCGAGGAGATTCAAGGGAGCGGCAATGGGGGACGGAGTGAGCTGAGACCGCCGCCATCCTGCTGACCCTCCTGGGCAATGTTTCATTTCACCTCCACAGTAACCTGTTTGCAGAGAGGAAAGCGTCTTGCTTCAGGCCTGGAGTTGGCCTTTGCGGTCGCAACTTCCAGGCCTGGTGTCTCTCTGCTCCCGCCAGCCCCTGCTCTGGGCTCTCCACCCGCCCGGCCACGGGAATCTCGGCCAGGGGCTTTCTGCGGGGCTGGGGCTCTGCCACAGGGGAGACCACGGCCTGCAGGGACCTGCCTTCATGGGGCCTCCCAGCAGCCTCTGAAGCACGTGTGTGTTGCGGGGATGCCGCAGGGACCCTGCCTTGGGGCAGCGTCAGCCTTCCTGCGCATCCTAGCAGTGTGGACAGTCCCCACTGTGAAGATGAGGAAAGGAAACCCCACCTGCTCCCTCTTGGGCCGGCGTGTGAGGGGCCTGCCAGAGACGCCGGCCCTGCTCAGGCCGTCGCACTACACACAGCTCGGAAGCACCCACAGCGTGAGAGCAACACGCTGAGTGTCGGGACTGGGTGGAGGTGTCTCTTCCCTGCCACCAGCCACTGCACGTGGCCTCTGCCCTGGGGCAGTCCCTGCCGCCCCAGGCAAGCCCTGCTCCTCCCTGCCTGGCCTGCAGGCTGGGGACATATCCTTCCTGGCACTTATCACCATCCCAGTCTGAGCGCACCCCAGGGTAGGGACACTTCCGTCTGGGTCTCTGGGACTTGGTATACAGAAGGCGCTCACTGAGTGTCACAGAAAGGGTAGGAGGCAGGAGGTGCAGAGATCTCCACCCAGCCAGCGCTGGGCCCAGAGGGCCCCCAAGGAGCAGGGAAGTGGGTGTCCTTGGACCTTGCTCTTCCTGAGACGGCCCACGGCCACCAGGCCCTGGTTCCTCCCACTCTGCCACTTGCTTTCTGCATGACCCTGGGTGATCTTTTCCACCTTGTGGAGTCCCAGCCTCATTCTCTATCCAGTGGGGGGATGAAACCCACCAGAGGCCTGCTATGTCCAGGACAGGTCAGGGGGACTGCGCGTCTGCAGTAAAGGACAGCAGTGGCTGTGGCCACAGGCATCAGGAGTGCAGCGAAGCCAAGGAGGCTTCCTGGAGGAGGGGACATGTTGGTTGCAGAAGCCAGAGGACATGGCTAGAAGGGGAAAGGAAGGGGGCCCCCAACGGGAGCAGCAGCATGAGAAAAGCCTCAGACCCCAGAATGATCTTGCCATGGTGGTGGCTTGGAGGCCACGCGGTGGCTGAGAGCCTGTGTGAGGGAGGGGTAGGCTGCCAGCGCCACACGCCCAACAGGAGATTTGTGTTCCCCTCTGAGTCTTGGGAGGGGACACAAGTTGCCAAGGTCACAGAGCAAGTAAGTGGTGGGGCTGGCACTGGCCACCAGGCCGCCCAGCCCTGCTCTGAGCCACTGGGACACTCAGAGGCCCACGGAGGAGGGCCACGTGCCACCAGCTTTATTAAATTCATATTTCCACCTCCGTCCCGCACAAGTATCTGTATTTACCATCAAGCTCGGCAGTATTTATTTTCTAAAGTAGTTCTGTTTAAACAAGGAGTTTCTCTCTTAAATTCATCGACTCCAATTTCCTGCAGACCCCAGCCCTCCACCGAGCTGCCATTAATCATTTGCACGACTGCCGGTCCTGCGGCTGCCGAGGGCCTCCGGCAGGCGGCAGCCGTGGCGCCGGGCTGCACCGTGGCTGCCCCCGACTCCTGCAATTAAAGCAGGGGGAATTGGACACTCCGTCCCCACAGAGTGACCAGAGGTGGCGTGTGGCCGGCAGGGACAGGAGGCAGGCTGAGCTCAGCACTCCTGGCTCCCACCTGTTTGAGCTCCTTCCCTCGGGCTGCCCGGCGAGGCCTAGGTCCAGCGCGGTGTGCACACAGTGCCAGCTGCACCGGGGTGCCCTCTGCGCCTCGCTGAGCTCATTCACAAAATGCAGACACTACGTGTCCCTGCTGCATGGCACTGCCTGAGCGAGTTAACACAAGCGACATGCTGAAGTGGCACAGGCACACGCACACAGAGCTTTGGTTGTCACTTCAGCTGTTGTCACTGTTGATATTTGGTGCCATTGGCAGGGAGAGCACCTGGCAGGGCTGGCCCACAGCAGGTGCTCTGTGGAGGTTGTTCCTGTCTCCTGCCCAGTCTTATCTTCGCAACATGAGTCGCCCTGACCTCAGCCTCGGACCCTGCAGAGGAGGGTGGTGCACGAACCTGTGGAGTCCCACCGCTGCCTGCTGGGCCTGAGCCCTCGGGACACTCTGGATCCCTAGGGTGGAGGACGCTACCGGCCGAAAGGCTCTGCTGCTCCTGTTGGTTTCCCTCTGGGCATCTCTGCAATGCTGGGAGCAGTGGCAGCCAGGGCAGCTGGTTGCCAGCAACCGCAGGAAGGGGATGAATGGGAGGGTTATGAGGCCAGGGGAGAGCTCAGGAGCAGAGGGGCTGCAGTGTTGGATTTGGAAAGACACCGTGACGGGGCCAGCCCCAGAGACCTCCGAGGGCAGAGCTGATGGCAATGATGTTAGTAGCCGCAACGACATCGATCAAGGTTTGCCGAGCACTCACTATGTGCTGGGCACTGTGCCAAGCATGTGCACCTACTGTCTCCTTGAATCCTCCCCGCAGCCCTGCGAGGTGGTGCCAGGATTAGCCCACTGCACAGAGATGGAAACCGAGGCACAAAGGGGGCAAGCAGCTGGCTGGAGGTTGCACCACTGGTGAGTGCTGGAGCAGGGAATTTGGGGACCCTGACTTTGGACCTTGGTCATGACTGCTGGCTCTGCTCCTGTGGATGCCTCAAGAAGGGGTCAGTTCTGGAGTCGGTTCCAGCCTCAGGCCAGTCCTCGGACCTCTGCTCCACGCTCACTTTCAGGGGAGGACGGCTGCATGCTCACCTCTCGACAAGGGAAGGCAGGCCCTGGAGCAGCACTCCCAGCTGATGGTCATTTCTAAGGGACAGAGAATCTCAGAAAGAAAACTGGGTGCAGTTTCCAGAACAAGGTGTCAGGGATCCTGCCAGCCCGAGGCTCCCTGTCCAATAGAAGGGCTGAAACTGTCTGAAGGTCAGCAGTGCCTTCCCAACTGTCATCCTGCAGAGAGGGACACTGAGGCCCAGGGCAGGGATGGGCATTGCCCCTCGCCTCCAGCCCCCTGCCCCACCTCCCCGGACTTCTCTTCGAGGCAGCAATAGCAGCAGCTCTGTCTCGGTTTGCAACCCCTGCCCCACCTCTGATCAGCCAAAGCTGATGAAGGCCTGTGTCAGTTGGCTATTGCCAAGAAACAAAGCACCCCAAGACTTAACGCTTGAAACAACAACAGCGACAATTCAATTGCGCAAGATCCTGCGCTTTGGGCCGAGCTGGGCAGGGGCTGCTGGTCTCTGCTCCTGCGGTGCCGCCTGGGCCTCCTGGTCAACGCTGCAGGCTCCAGGGCCGTCCCGCTCGCACACGGGCTGCCTCGCTGGGGTTGGGGATGGGCACCTCTCACTCCCCTCCGCTCTGTGCCCCCAGGGCCTTGATCTCCACGTGACTTCCCATCCTGGTGGACCCGGAGGCCGAGCTCTCTGAGAGGGAATGTCCCAGGAGGACATGGGGGCTGCAAGACCCCACAAGCCCAGCCTTCAGGGACAGGTCTCGCCATCTCCTTCTACTGGTCGTGAGTCTGAGCCCGGTCCAGAGGCAAGGGGGACGATGAGGACAGGATGTGGGGACAAAGGAGGAAGGAATTGTTAGGCATGTCTCTCTGGAACCCAGGCTGCTTCAGGGACTCTGTCCTGTTGGTGACAGATGTGGGGAAAGGACAGTGGACACAGCTCAGATCTGGGTGTGAGATGGGCATGAGGGAGGGGCTGGAGCGCAGAGGCGAAGAGGGGCTACTGTGGACTGAACTGTGTCCCCAAATGCATATGTTGAAGGCCTGGCCCTCAACGTGACCGACAAGACGGATGCTGCTACTGTCGCCATGTTATACCTGAGGCTGTCACAATTCTCAGGGCCACCACAGCAAATGACCACAGCTGGGTGGCTCAAACAGCAGAAATACATCCTTCCGCAGCTCTGGAGGCTGGAGGTCCAAGAGCAAACTGTTGACAGGGCCGTGCTCCCTCTGAGGGCTCCAGGGGAAGGCCCTTCCTTTCCCTTCCAGGCATCCCTGCCCGTGGCTGCCTCACTCCACTCTGTCTCCATCACCCCGTGGCCTTCTGCCCTCTGTGTATCTCTGTGTGTCCCCTCCTGTTCTGATGAGGACACAGTCATTGGACTTGAGGCCTCAATTACTCTGGTATGACTTCGTCTTAACTAATTACGTCTGCAAAGACTATTTCCAAATAGGGTCACGTTCTCAGGTTTTGGGCAGACAAGACTCCACTATTGAGACTGAGACCAGAAATTTCTCTAGCCCCACAGCCCAGACAGCAGAGCTGGGATTCACGCCGGGCTAGGGCACCCCCACAGGAAACCCCCCTCCCCCACTTGAGGTTACCGGAAACCAAATGGTTGGAGACTCTTGACGCAGCAGGCCCGGCCCACCTTCTGTGCTGGGAGCTGTCCACGCCGTGGAGCAGAAGGCAGTAGAATGCCAGCAGCGGCATCCAGAGGGGCGGCTGGGAGTGTAGAGGGCTGCCCGGCTCCTCCTTCCCTCCACATGGAAGTGCTAAGGGGGCAGAGCCTGGGTTCACCTGCTTCCCTTGAGCCCCCTGAGGCAGAGGAGGCACGGCTACTGGGACACCGGCTCTCAGGCTAGCATCGAAGGCCTTGGGTGGGCTTGTCTCTTAGATTATTTGTTTAGGGGCAGTCTTAGTCCATTTGTGTGGCTATAACAAAATACCTGAGACTAGGTAACTTATAAACACTAGAAATTTATTTCTTACAGTTCTGGAGGCTGGGAAGTCCAAGATCAAGGTACTGGCCTTCTTGCTGCATCCTCACATGGCAGAAGAGTGGAAGACAGTAAACCCACTCCCTCCAGCAGTGGCCCTTTTATTTTGAGACAAAATCTTGTTCTGTCACCCTAGCTATAGTGCAGTGGCGTTATCATAGCTCGCTGCAGCCTCCAACTCCTAAGCTCAAGCAATCCTCCTTCCTCAGCCTCCCAAATAGCAGAGACTACAGACACACGTCACCACACCTGGCTAAGCTTTCTGGTATTTTGTAGAGTCGGGGTCTTGCTCTTGCTCAGGCTGGTCTCAAACTCCTGGCTTCAAGCCATCCTCCTGCCTTGGCCTCTCAGGGTGCTAGGATTACAGGCACGAGCCACTGCACCTGGACTTTCCAGCCCATTTATAAGGGCACTGATCCCATCCATGAGGGCTTCGTCCTTGTGACTGAGACACCTCCTAAAGGCCCCACATCTTAATACTATCACACAGACCATTAAGTTTCAACACGTGAATTCTGGGGACCATAGCAGGGCACAGGACAGCCTTCAAGTACAGAAGTAAAACCTGTAGACAATCTCTCTTTAAAAACCTTAAAACCTTATGGGTTAAGATTAATGTCCCCACACATGGCCACCCTCTCCCAGTTCCCTGCTCCGCCTCCAGAGGTGACCCCCTTCACCTGTTTGGAGCACGTCCTTTCGGACATTAAAGGATGTCTTTATTTACATGCACATGTGTAGTAGAAAGTATGTACTATTGCATTATGGGGCTTAACTCTCTTTGTCAAAATTTTCAAATAGACAGAATGGTACAAGGTCCCCATGTTCCCGCGGCCCAACCCCACCGACCCCGTGCTCCCTGCCAGTCTGGGCCCCTTCATGCCTTGTCCGCCAGCGGGTTATTCAAACCCAATCCCAGACATCCCAGTTTCACTAGCTCGTGTCCCCAGCTGTGTCTGCCTCCAGTGACAAGGCTCCCTGTTTCTTTGAGAACACCGCACTGGACTGTCAAGTTCCTGAAGGTCATCTAATGCCCCATTAGCATTCGAATTTCCCCAGTTGTTTAAAAAATGCCTCTGAGGATGAGTTTGTTCGACTCAGGCTTTGCTGGGCTGTCAGAGGCCTCCCCAGGATCCCGCCTTGGGCCGCCCCGCGTGAGTCCCAGGCCGTCCTGCCCCAACATGCAGGAAGCCTCACTCCTTTTCGGCGGGGACAGCTTCCTCCACATCCAGTCACACCTCTGTTGATGGAGACACATTTAGGTGGGCCCCGGGTTTTGCAACAAAAACAAGGCTGCAATTAACATTCTTCATTCTTTCTGAGTCCTCCTGGGTGTTTTTCTAGGGACAATGGCTTGATCTTGGGCAACCACTTTCCCTCTCTGAGCTGGGTTTTCCCCCTGGTGAGGCCAGGAGGGCTAGATTCTATCAGCATCTGATATTCCAGGAGGAAGACTCAGACACATACCCTGGGGCCACGTCTTTCTGAGTAAAGGGAGGGAACCATGCTGTGCCTGGAAGAGACATCCCCCTCACTGTGTTCGCTGGTCCTTGCACTCGATGCAGGGGACACTATGGGGGGTGTCCCTGGGCCATCTCAGGGTCTGCCCACCACTCTGCTTGGGATGAGGGGGTGATGAGACTCCAAAAGTGGGAGCCAAGTTTGGGGACAGCCAAGGGAGAAGGGGCTGGGAATTGGGGGGTGACCGAAGCCAGAAGGGCCCCCTCTTCCACCTCCAGTAGGGCGGCAGTGCCAGGGACAGCAAATCCGACAGGTGTGGGTCCTCTGCAAGTCCTGCCTCTCACTCTGTGGGGACCTTAAAGTCCTTTTGCCTCTCCAGCCTCAGCCTCCTGGTCTGTAAAATGCCAGTGGGGACAATGTGCTCTTCCTGGGCTTGTTGTCAATGCAGTAAAGTGTCTGGCACAGAGGAGGTGCCCGATAAATGTCACCTCCTTTCCCCAGATGCACCCTGTGTTCTGCACTGGCCTACACTGACAATTCAGTGCACTAGCAGGTGCCACTGGCTGCCTGGCCTGTGCAGACGCACCATCACACCAGGCCCAGAGCAGGAGGTGGAGTCTTTGGGGTGACCCTCAGGACTTCACAGTTGACTCTGTTTCCCTCTGAGTCCCACAGAGGAAAGACCCAGCTTGTGGCTGCGGGTGCTGGGCTGGGTGGGGAAGCAGGGCCGCAGGAAAGGAGCATCTTCCCAGCGAGAGCAGCACACCCTCTAACCTCAGACCTCAGGTACGTTCCGGGCGCTTCCACCTCTCACCCTCTTTCTGTGGATGTTTTTGAGATTCACAGATGGGGAAACTGAGGTCTGAAGAAGGGAGGCCGGCAGAGTGACTCACCTCCAGCACGAGGACTTGACTAGAGAAGAGAGTGAAGAAGTGAGACGGCAACTTGGTCACCACTACGGGCGGCGGGGGCTCGGCCGCACTGCAGACTGGGGAGACTTGGATAGCCCGGCTCCAGGTCATCACAGCCAGAGTGAGGGACCCTCCATGAGCACAGCTCCCTGAGCCCTGCCTGCCCCACACGCCTGCCAGGTGCACTCCTGGCTGGAGAACATTCCGACCCGCCAGCCACTAAGCGCGCCTTGCAGAAGAGAGCCATTGGTGGGTGAGGGGGCGGCCAGTGACCAGGGTGAGGGGCCCCTGACACCTCTGCTGCAGGGACACCTGTGTCACCCCAGGAGCCCTTCGGGGAGGGGCTGGCTGTGGAGGCTCCACGGTGCAGCCAGAACGATTCTTTCACCCTCCTCTGGTGAGGAACACGTCCTCCATGTGCCCGGGGGGTGGACACAGCCATGCTAAACAGGGTGCAGCCTGGGGCCTCTGCCCAGAGCAGACACTAGAGGGTGTCCCAGGAAGCCACTGGAGGCAAGGCCTTGCAGGGCGAGAGGACAGTAGGAGAGATATCCCCAGAGAACCCAGCGGTGTATCCCAAGAGGCAGTGCCAGTTTTGGACATCACCAGGCCAGGGCACAAAGCCACCCCAGAGCCAGCCACTTGCTCCTCTCTCTCCCCTTGCAGAGGCCATTCCTGTGCTTTGCCCTCCAAAGGCAGACCAGAGAGGTGGGGAATTACAAAAATGAGAAGATCCGCAGTTAAAGGACCTCTAGTGGCCAGGGGTGATCAGAGGAGATTCAGGACCGGGCCTACGACTTCCTGTGTGGTGGGGGCAACTTGTCCTTGGGCAGGTTGGAAGGGCAGTGGGGGAGGATCAAAGATGCTTCAGAGATAGAGAAACTGAGGCTCAGAGAGGTCTACCGCAGCCCAAGAAGGGGGTGTGGCTCTGCTCTGAGCCCACGTGATGGGGGTCCCCATACTGCTGAGTCTGGGCCTCATCTCGTCGTGGGTCCCTGAACCCAGATGCCCCTGCTGGTTGTTTCCATGCACTTGGTTTGTTAGCCAGCCCTACCATGAGCCAGGCAGAACGTGGCCCTTAAACAAGGCTCCAGAATTCTCTGTGACTTGCAAATCTTTGACCTCATAGAGCCCGTGTCACCTGAGGACAGGGTTACAGCAGTGGCCCTGGGAGGGTCCCAAGGTGGTTGCCTGTTGTCTTCCCAAAGCCCTCCACCCACCTGGGTGAGGCAGGCCCCTCTCCGGAAGAGCCCCCACCTGCCCCTGCCTGCACATTCTTCTCCTGTGACAACACCCTGGTGCAGGGCAGGTGGTAGCCCAAAGCCTTGGTGGCAGGCAGACAATGGGCAGGGATTAGGCCTGAATGACAGGCCCGACAGTGCCTTGGGTGGATCCTTGCTGAGGCTGCTGCTGCCCTGAGCGAGTGGGAAGATCCCAGCCCTGAGACGCAGTGAAAGCTGCCATCTGTCATCAAGGGGCTGCCCGGTCACCTGGCTCCATCTCAGGATGGCCCCTGTCCCCTGAGCACTCTCCAACCCTTCTCTACCTGGCAGCCCTACATCTCCCCACATTCTGTTTCTTGTGCCAAAGTCACCCAGCTGGAAGCTGGCAGGGTGGGAATCTGAGTGAGGGCCCCGACCCTGGGGTAGTATACACCTCTCTGTGCTAACTGCCGCTTCTCATTGCAGATGAGCAAACCGAGGCAGCTGGCCACTAGGTGCTTGTGGATGTTTGTGGAATGGAGGCTGGTGGCCGAGATGCCCCATGGGAGGTGACACAGGGGCTGTCTGTGGAGGGACACCACAAAGCAGAGCTCACCTTCTCTCTGATCTGGGCTCTGGGCTCTGTTGGCTTCAGGACCTGGCAGCCTCCTGGGACACGACAGGGAGGCCCCACAAACCCACAGGGGCTGAGACATCAGGGTCAAAGCCCTCCAAGAAGAAGGGGGCCATGAGGGCTCCCGGGCCTCTGAGGGGAGCCTCTAGGGGCTGAGGGGCAAGGCAGAGTGGGCTGGGCTGTCCTGGGTAGAAGGGGCTTTTGGGTATGACATTGGCTAGTGATCCGAATGTCTGCTCATTCAACCCTGAGGATGTGTCCTCCCTGGCGACTGGGACAGAGTCCGGGAAGCTTGGGTTACCCTACAGCAGCTGAATTTTCGCCAGCGATGGGGAGAGAACCTCCCCCAACCTCAAGAGCCTAGAGACAGAGGCTGCCGCGGGAGGCACTTCCGAGATGAGCCACTGCATGTAGGGGCCTGTGCAACCCATCTCGTCCCTGCCCCAGGAGCCGCCTGGGCTCAGAGCCCTCCTCTGGTAGGCAGAGCCAGGGAGGTGGGAGGGCTGTGCCCAGTGGGTGCTGGGCAGGTTAATGCCCCGCCCAGCCCCTGCACCTCACTCCCTGGCCCTTCATCCCCTTCCGCTCCTCCTCTTCCTCCTTCTATCTGCTTCCTCCCCGTCCTCTCTCTGTGACCTCAGAATCCTCACTGCTGAGGAGTGTCCCCAGCCAGCACCCTTGTGGCCCGGGCACCTCCCTGTCTTTCAGAGTCTCTTGGATCTCCGGGAGCCTGTGACCAGCCTAGCCTGACCCCAAACTGGGCTGTGCCATGAGGGCATCACCAGCTGGAGCCAGGAGCAGATACAGTGGATGTAGGTGTGTCCTCTGGGAGCCCTGCCATGACCTGCTCCACGGGCCATTGAGACCTGGGCTCCATCCCCTTGAGGCTCTGCCCTCCCCAGGTCCTGGAGATGTAGCGCGGCAGCTCTGAGAGGCTGGGGTGGCAGGTTGGAGGTCAGGAGGCCCTGCAGGGATGCCAACTGCTGAGGCAGGAAGGAAGGTCAAGAGAGGAGGGCATGGGCCTTCGGGGACTTGAGGACATGTTGGGAGTTGGGGTAGTGGAGGGAGAGGAGGCCACTGAGGGCCCTGAGGAAGGAAGCCTGGGCAGCAGGGACACCCCTGTCCCCCAGCCTGGGCCTGCAGGTCTCCTGCCCTGGGTGGGCTGGGCTTTATGGGAGGGAGGGGCAGCCTCCCACCAAGAGGGAGCCAGTCCCAGCCAACAGCCTCCCAGGTAAGGGGCATGACTCCCTGGGCTGTCGTGAAGCTCATGACTCCCAGGGCGCTCACGTACTGAACCCCTACGGAAGGTGCTATCACACCATTTTGCAGTTGGGGAGACTGAGATTTGGAGAGGTTGGATAACCTGCCAAGGTCACAGGGGCAGTAAGTGGCCCAGGAGGGGATGGTGTGGGGGACATCTGTTCCCCCCGGGGTGAGCAAGAGGGGAGACTGCCGTTGCTCTGCTCAGAGGTGGCTTTGTGTGAGGTGGGGCTGAGTCCCCACCCAGCCCAGCACTTCCCAGCCGGGCTTTCCCTTTGACAAGAGGAGCTGGGAGTGAAGTTATGACTTGGAAAGCGTGAGACCACATGAGAAACCAATTTTTGCCGCCACTTATGTAAAATAATATAAAATAACTCCAAAGCATTTGAAATTCTGCCCGCCTTGGCTGCTGTCCCTGGGGGCTGTGTTGGAGCTGCCCCGACGCCTCCCGGTCGAGGCTGGTCCTGGGAATGCCCATTCCCTGTGACGCCGGAGCCAGGGCCGGGCCCGGGCTCTGCCCTGCCCTCTGGTTGCCGCACTGGCTACCAAGCGCACAGTGCCAGGGCCAGGAAGAGCAGGGCCTCTGCAGAGAGGGAGCCCCTCATGCTGTCCTGTGACAGCGGTGCCACCAAGTCCTCCCGCATGGAGAGCTGGCAGCCGCCTCCCCTGCCCTAGCCTCCCACGCTGCTAGGGCCTCTCTGGGTGGGGCACGAGCCTCAAGCGGCCCACTCCTGCTCTCCGGGCACGGCTGCCCGGCCATGTCCCCTCAGAGGTCCTCTCCCATCACCTCACTGGCCATTTATGCCGTGGCGCCACACAGCCCTGTCAGTCACCTCCAGTCCAGAGAAGAGCCGGACGGAGCCCAGGGCTTGTTTTACTCTTGGCCACATCCGTGTCATCTTTTGCAGGAGTCAGTGTCCTGAGCAGGCAGGTACGGCCGCAGTGTCTTTGGGGCGTATTTTTAGATCTCTGCTGTGTGTCTCTGCTTTCTGGTCCCCAGACTGGTCCTGTCCCCCCATCCCTGGCTTCATCCTCTCTCCCTTCACTCCCCCACTGTGACGGGCTGAACTGCGTCACCCCAAATCCGTATGTTGTACCTCAGAATGTGACCTTACTTGGAGACAGGTCTTTAAAGAGGTGACTACATTTAGACGAGGTCATCGGGGTGGGCTCTAACCCAATATGCCAAAGACCGAGGCGCTTCGTTGTGGCGGCTCCAGGAAACTCATCTGCACCCCCCGCCTCTCTCTCCCAGCCTCACTCGTCCCCACCCAGGTGCCTGCGTAGAGAGGCCACCTTGAGGCTGTCCGTGACACAAAGGTACCCTGAATCTGAGGACACTGTTTCCATTTTATAGAATGAAATGTTGCCGAATTGAAAAACAAAACCCAGAAAACAAAGACACGCTGAATCTGATCCACCTTGATTCTCGTTTTGCTTGAGGCAATCTGATGGCCGGCAAGATTTTAGAGGCATTTGTCCCTCGGGGGCATCTCCGACTCACTGTGTGTGTGTGGAGCTGAGGGCAGCCCGCCGGTTCTCTGCCTCTCCCAGGCCCAGTTTCTGGACACTGTCCCCTCCTTCTGTTCCGCCTGCGTCTGCCCCCTTCTGTCCTCAGCCCCTTTCTCCCTGCACTCCCTGGGCAGTCGCAGTCAGTGGCGGCCCTCACACACCCCTGATGTCTGCTTGTCCCGCCTCTTCTCTCAAAGCCACCTGGTCACTAGGTACGTTCTAGCAGCCACTTTAATCACGTGAGCCTTCAGCCCTCCAGCCTCTGACACGGGAATCGTCCCACCCTCTGCACGACCACTACTCATGCTTGTTGGGTTTTGTTGTCACCAAGCCAGTGCTTCGTAGGTTCTACTGCACGAACAACCGACTTGACGTAGGCCTGACGCCACAAGGCTTACTTCCTACTCACTGCTCAGTGGGGCACCACTGTGCGCACAGTCCCTCTGCTGATGGCAGCTCCCTTGGGCACCCGCTCCTGGGAAGAAATGGTTGGAAGGTGCAGCCTGGCTCTTGGCTGCTCCAGCCTGGATGTGACTAGTCCCGTGGCCCTTGCTGATGGCAAGGAGGCTGAGAGATGCAGGGGTTGGCTGCATTCAAGCTACTTTGTGTGGAAAACCAGAGATGCCCAGGGCTCAGAGGACATGGGGACACTGCGCTAACCCCCTCACCTTGTGCACCTATGGGACTGTGACCCCATTCTGCAGGAGCACAGTCTGTCACTGATACTTGCTCCCTTCTCTCACGGAGCAGGTGCTCAGCCTTCTGAGGCCGGCCCTATCGCATCCCCACGGTGCTATTGAGGGCTGGGGAGGGGTGGAGGGGCTGGCCGGGGTCCCATGGTCCACTCCGCAGGCCCTGCTGCCATGGCTGGGACAGGAGCGGCTCTGAGCCCCTCTGCTGGGAGGAGTCCCGCTCAGGAGCTGGGGCAGGAAGTAAGCTCTCTGCGTCTGGGCTCATGCCAGGCTCCTCTCTCCTGCCCAGCCATCTCTGGCATCCTGGGCTGTGCCAGGCCCTGTGCTGGTTCTGTACCCCCAGAGCCCTCAGACTGGGACAAGGCCACTCACAGTCACAGGCACCTTAAAGGTGGAAGTGAGGCTTCCAAGCTCTGACCAGAGGATGAGCAGGAGGCCCCCACAGGGGGAGAGAATTTGGGGGAGGAAAGAGCACGGTGGGCAAAGCACACCCTGGAAGAGGGACCCCTGGCATCTTGGCAGGTGGCTCCCCACCACCCATGGCTCTGATGCTGCTTCCCTCTAAGTCCCTTGGGGGTCCCTGGGTGCCCCACCCCAGGCAGCCTTGGCAGTGCCCAGCATGCCCTCTCAGGATGTCGCACCTGCCTCAGACTCACCTGCGGCTCCTTTGCCCCCTGCCCCCAGAGTACCTCGTGCCCCCAAAGGAGTCACGTTGAACCTCTCCTCCAGCCCCTCTGGGCACCTAATTCTCATGGCCTCAACCCGACCTGGGCAGGGACTTCAGTCCAGTCCCCTCCCATTGCCCCACTTCTGCCCGGCCCCACCTGCAGAGGTGCACCACCCCTCGGCCTCCCGGAGGCTGCGGAAACAACCCATTACACCCAGTGCCGATAATGGCCCCTCAATTGAATTAAGAGAGTTCATGGGAAGCCCAGGCATGAAATCCGTTTCCGTAAAAGTCCAAATTTGGGACAGTGGTGGGGAGCGTGGTGGGGAGAGGACTGCGGGTCCACCAAAGAAAACACCCCTGTGCATTTGTTTCCAATTCCCCTTCCAGCACCATTGCTCCCTCCCTCCTCGCCCAGGGACCTTGGGCGGTGGGCCAGACGCTGCGCTTGTAATTCTCTCTCATTAATGGGCAATTTCCCCTGCTGTGGAGGGACGAGAAGGGAGCCCTGTGGGGGAGGCCTGGAGCCTTGTGAACCAGGTGGGTGCTACTGGGTCAGCAGCCACCAGCACCTTCTCAAGGCTTTCGAAGGGGACGGCTCTCAGCCCCCACCGGGCTGGCATTCAGACCCCCATGGACAGATGGGGAAACTGAGGCCCGAGTGAGCTGTGGCTTGTCCAGCACACCCAGTGGTAGAGTTCTCTGTGCTGCACAAGCACAGGGAGAGTGGCAGAGAGGTATAAAGTGAGCAGATTTCCAAACTACGGGCCGTGGAGCTGAACATCATCCAGTTGGTGTGGGGCAGAGGGCCCTGGGCTCAGAGGGGCCCCTGTGGGACTCCCGGCCCATCTCAGGGGGCTTTTGGCAGCAGCTGCACCATGCCGAGCCTCCGTTTCTCCATCTGCACGTGGAAGTGTTTCAGAGAGGGGAGCCCAGCCTTGCTTGCTTGGGTGAACCTGGCCACCCTGGAGGCTCCTGCAAGATTTTAGGTTCTGGAATGTCTTTCCCTACCTGCTCTTTCATCACCCTTGAACACTCTTCCGGTGTTCCAGACTGTCCAGGAAATGACTACCGATAGCCCTGAATGCGGCCCCCTGGCAGGTATTGGTGTGACGTAAAAAGGACAGGGCCTGAAACAGAAGAAACAGTCCCCGAGGCGGGAGCAGGTGGAGGGACTGAGGGGAGCTCTTTGGGGACTGGTGGGAAGGGGGGTGCTCAGCCTTTCTGTCCGTCCCTGCCATGACTGCCCTGGCACCAGCCTGAGCCTGGGTTCTTCCCCTGGGTGGGAACAGTCAGGCTACCTGACAGGTGGGACACCCAACTTAGAAATGGAGCGGGTGCTGTGGACCCTCTGCCCAGAAACTAGTGTTTCCCTGCAATTTCATCTGCTGCCGGGACCCAGGAAGATCCCTGGTCCCAGGTCCCCTTTCTCAGCCCGACTGCACGGGAGACACACCCGGGCTCAGCCCACCCCAACTCAGCTGTCAGGGAGGCCCGGGAGTGGGAATATTGTAGCAGGAGGCCAGGTTCAGAGCTCCCTTGGCAGCACCGGACAGGTGGGCCAGGCCGGGGCACTGGGGGGCACTTTGAGACCAGTGTGATGCCCATTAGCAACAGGGAAACAAACCAGTGCAGTCCCCGGTGCCCCGAGAGCGGCTCCTCCCCCTCACCAGCACTGATGGACGTGGTGTGACTAAAGGGCACAGTCTGGGGCTAATGGAAAGCAAACAGCCCGCCATACCGGGAGGAGCGTGGACACACACGGTATTTTCTCAGGAGCTCGCAGTGCCGGCAGCAGCAGCTTGGCTGAGGGCTGGGGCTGTGTCAATCACTCCCTGGCTGTTTGTCTAACCTCACCAAGTGTGTTTTCTCTTTATTAGCAGAACACAGATAGGGAAGCAGATCTGCCCACAGATGCACAGCTGCAGGAATGCGTCCTCCCAGCAGAGCAGGAGGGAGGTGGAGGGGACGGCTGTCCGCTGGCCAGGACTGTTCTGAGACCTCTGACGGGGCTTCTGGGAAGCTGGACTGTGCTGGGCCCTCCGCTGCACCAGGCTCTGGGAAGGACGTTCTCTCTGAATCCTCGCACACCTCAGAGTGGCTGCAACTCTGACCATTTTCCAAGCGTGATGCTGAAGCTGAATGGTGAGGTGGCCCCTCCGGAGCCACGTGACCAGGAAGGGTGGGAGGCACTGGTGTTTGAACTGTATCTGCTCCTTAGCCAAACTCAGCATCTGCCCCAGTTCCCTGGGCTGAGCCCAGCCTGGGTCATCTGCCTCCGTGCTTGGTCGGTTGCCTCCCAGAATACCTCTCCTGATTTGGCTCAGCAAACTTTTCCTGTAAAGGGCCAGATAATGAATATTCAGGCATCATGGGTCATGTGGGCTCTGTCACAGTTTCTCAGTTCTGCTTTGGTAGGGTGAAAGCAGCCATTGGAGGAATGAAAACAAATGAGTGTGGCTGTGTCCTAATAAAACTTTACTTATAAAAACAGACAGCAAGCCAGACTCACCAACCTCTGTGCTAGACTGATTGCAAAAAATAACCCCAACACTTTAGACCTCTGACTCAACCAGGACTGCCATAACAAATTATCACAGACATTTACTTCTCAATGTTCTGGAGGCTGGGAAGTCCAAGATCAAGGTGCTGGCTGATCCAGTGTCTGGTGAGGGTTCTTTTCCCAGTTTGCAAGCACCGCCTTCTCATTGTGTCCTCACGTGGCCAAGAGCAGGGTGGAAGCTTTTGGTGTCTCTTCTGATAAGGACACTGATCCCATCATGAGGGCTGCATCCCATGGTCCAGTCATCTCCCAAGGGCCCAGTCTCCTAAGACCATCTCTTTGGGGGTTAGGATTTCAGCACATGAGTTTGGGGGAACCCAAACATTCAGTCCCCAACAGCCTTCCTGTTTCTGCACCTCTGCGATGCGACTTTGCAGAGGTAAAGTTGAAGCCCTGCCCTGAGAATGCAGGCTGACGGAGCAAGGTGGAGGCAGGGGTGTGCTGCTGGCTCCCTGCCTGGGCCGCAGAGGACTGGCACACTTCTATCGTCTTTCTGGGCACAGCGTCACGGCTGTGGGAAAGCTGGGACTCGCCTGCTGGAGGACGGAGGCACACGGAGCAGCGGGAGCCATGACGGCCGAGGCCAGCCTCCGGCCAGCCAGCCACCACACGTGGGAGAGAGCTAGGCAGGCAGCTCTTCCCTCGATGACGGGTCAGCCCAGCACAGCCCTGAAGAACTATCCAGCTGATGGCGGCCTTGGGAGCATGGGAAATGCTTTCTGAGTTTTGGAGTAGTTTGTTATGCCGCAGTAGCTCATCGATACCACGTCCAGTTCATCTCCCTCACCGCAGCCAGACTCATCATTCCAATTGGGAGATCGATCGAGTCCCTCCTCAGCTCAGGAAACCTCAAAGGCTCCCTCCTCGAGGACTCCAGCATGAAGTTCAAACTCTATAACTTGGCATTCGAGGCTTCTCCCAGTCTGGCACCTGTCAGCCACAGCGACCCACAGGCAGGTCCGCAGAACTCAAGAGGCACCTCCTGGCTCCACGCCACAGAGGCCAAGAGAGGTCAGGAATACGGGGAGAGAGCTAGTCCCTGCCCAGTGGAGATCCCGCGTTAGCCTTGCAGCTGGGGTGTGCCCTGGTGTGTTAGCCATGCCTTCTCTCTCCTGTGTTCCGGTGCTTTGACATCTGGGCTTTGCTAACCCTGGAGGGCCTGCCCCTCCCAGGGCTGGCCAATTCCTGGAGACAGTAAAGGACTCACCTGTGCTCACACCTTTCAAATTCAAACCAACCAACCCAGAGCCCACACCTCCCAGCTCCTCTATGGGTCTCTCACACTCTGGGCCCCTGTCCACCTGAGCTTGTCACCCCGGGGCCGGGTACCACACAACTAGACAGGCCGTGTGCCCAGAGTCGCTGAAATGGTTCAAACTAGCTAATCCTAAGGCTGCTCACCCTGCCTCGCCCACTCCTCTCCCCAGTCCGAGTTCTCCCCTTTCTCCCTCCGCCTCCTGACCGACCCTGGTCCTTCCCTGTGTGGCCCCGCGTAGCCTGCCCTGCCTCCTCTTCCTAGGGGTCTGCGAGTAAAAAACTTCTTGCTCACGACAGTCGCTTCCATGTGTGCGTGTTTTACCACACTTGGTTAAAGCGAGTTGTGGGGGCCTACGAACACTGGGCATATTCACCCCCACAGAGCTGCAGACTCTCCTACGCCTGAGCCCACTAGACCAGCGGTCCCCAACCTCTTTGGCACCAGGGACCGGTTTCATGGAAGACAATTTTTCCAGAGACGGAGGGCTGGGGGGTGGAGCTCAGGCACTGATGGGAGCGACGGGGCGTGGCTGTGAATACAGAGGAAGCTCTGCCGGCTCCAAGGCCACTCGCCTCCTGCCGTGCAGCCTGGTTCCTGGGTTTCACGGAAGGTGATTATTCCACAGACGGGGAGGAGGAGCTCAGGAGGGGATGTGGCCTGGTTCCTTACAGGCTGTGGACCGGTACTGGTCCACGGCCTGGGGGTTGGGGACTGCAGCACCAGACGATGGTCCTGTCTGAGCTTTCTGATCCCAACTGCAGTTCTTGGCCAGGTGTTTCCAGAGAAATTACCCTTGAAGCCGCCATTTCCTCATCAGTAAGGTGGACATGGAAACAGCGTAAGAGATTGTATTATTTAAGGCAATGCCAAAGCAGAGAAACCCCCATATCTCAGTGACCTAACACAACAGAAATTGGTTTCTTGCTCCTGTATGGTCTAAAATAGACACTGCCTATCGGTGGCCGTGGGCAGAGTGAGTGTGGGGCTTCTGCTCACCTGCTCATCCCAGGGTCAAGGCTGGTGAGCCTCCTCCATCTCCAACCCATGGCTTCCCAGGGCGCCTCCCGTCTCCCCCCATGCCAGCGTTGAAGATCTGAGAGAGGACTGTCACTCACATCCCACTGGCCAGACTAGGTCACGTAACAAGACAGTGCCAAGGGATATTGGGAAATGCCATTTGGCCACATGCTAGGAGGAAGGGAAAGAAAGTTTGGTGATGTGATAATAGGTTCTGCTGCAAAATTCTTCATTGCATTGACATTAGGAAAGGCTGTGAGGTCAAATTCCTTGAAATGAGACCATCATGTTCAAGTATACAGTGAAAAAATGACTCTGTCTTGAAAAATGAAATGGGAAATCCTGAGCACAAGTTTATTTTGCCCCCTATTTAATGAATTTAGGTTAAAATTAAAAATTGTGTAACAGAACTTCATGCCTTTTTAAAGCTAAATAATATTCCATTGTACTGACATGCCACATTTTGCTTATCCATTCCTCTATTGATGGACACTTGGCTTGTTTCCACCTTTTCCAGCTACTGTAGTTAATGCTGCTGTGGACATTATGTGCGAGTGTCTGTTTGAATGCCTGTTTTTGGACACACACCTAGCAGTGGAGTTGCTGTGACAGCGTGACTCTTAGCTTTTGGGAACTTCCAACTGTTCTTCACAATGGCTTACACCATTTTACATTCCTACGAGGAATGTTTGAGGATTCCAATTTCTCCACATCTTTGCGAATACTTATTTTCTTCTTTTTTGATAATAAACATTGCAAGTGTAAGTAATATTATTTTAAAAAATTAAAGTCCATTATTTCTTTAGATTTCCTTAGTTTTTCCCAAATGTCCTCTTGCTGTTCCAGAATTCCATCCAGGATCCGTGACACTTTCAGTTGTCACGTCTCCTTAGGCTCCTCTTTGTTGTGATTCTTTCTCAGACTTTTCTTTCTTTTCTAAAGAGATAGAAAATATTTCCCACTCCCCACCCCAGGCTCTTCCCTCTGTACATATTCCCCACTCTCAATTTCATGCTTCCATATCTATGGGAGGAGGGTAGATTAGCCATCAGGCTACTTCCTGCTGGACGGGGGCAACATTATAGATGGAAGGTTCATACTTATCTATGTCATTGCAAGACTTTGCTTATTTTTGATGACCTTGATAGTTTTGAGGATTATTGGTGAAGTATTTTGTAGGATGCCCTAGCATTGGGATTTGCCTGATTTTTTTTATGATAAGATTGAGATTATGGGTTTGGGGGATAAAGACTATAGAGGTAAATTACACTTCTTATTATGTCATGTCAAAAGTATGCACTCTCTACGTGACCTGTGACTTCTGATGTTGACTTTAATCACCTGCCTGAGATAGCGTACGTAAGGTTGGTACATTACTAAAGTCACTCTTTTCCCCTCCTTTCTAAATTGTACACTTTGGAAGGAAGTCACTATGTGCAGCTCACCCTTAAGGGATGGGGAGTTATGCTCCCTTTCCTTGAGGGTGGGGTGTCTACATAATTTATTTGGAATTCTGCCCAGAATATTTGTATCTTCTCCCACATTTATTAATTCAGTCAATCATTTAATGGATCAGTATGGTCTCATGGATATTTATTTTATATTTTGGGTTATAACACCAAAAATAAAAATGAATAAATTTCAATTATTTGGGGTGTATTTCTGGGTAATTCTATATTTACTTTGAGGAATTACCTAACTATTTTCCATAGTGGCTGCACCATATTACTGCATAATCACAAGCAATGTATGAGTGTTCTAATTTTTCACATCCTTGCCAACACTTGTTATTTTGTCTTGATTGATTGATTGATTGATTGATTATGGTCATTCTACTGGATGTAAAGTGGTATCTCATTGTGGTTTTGATGGACATTTCCCTAATGACTAATGATATTGAGCATATTTTCTTCTATTTATTGGCCATTTGTATATCTTCTTTGAAGAAATGTCTATTCAAGCCCTTTGCCAGTTTTGAATTGAATTGTTTTTTAGTTATTGAGTTGTAGGAGTTCTTTATGTTTTGGATATTAAACCATTATCAGACATGATTTGTAAATATTTTCTCCTTTTCTGTTGGCTGTTTTTCTTGATACTGTTCTTCGATGCACAAAAGTTTTCAATTTTGTTGAAGTTCAATTTATCTCTTTATTCTGTATTAGCCATATGTTTGGTGTCATTCATAAACATCCACTGCTAAATCCAAGGTTGTAAAATTTACACCTATGGTTTCTTCTAAGAGTGTTATAGTTTTATCTGTCATATTTCTTGTCATTGATCCATTTAGAGTTAATTTTTGTATATGGTGTGAGGTAGGGGTCCAACTTGATTCTTTTGGTTATAGATCTTCAGTTGTCCCACCACCGTTTGTTGAAGAGATTATTCTTTTCCCAAGAATGGACTTGTTACCCTTGGCCACAGAAGTATGGGTTTATTTTTGGACTCTTGAATCTATTCTATTAGTATTTACATTTATCCTTGTGCCAGTAACACACTGTTTTGATTATGTAGATTTGTAGTAAGTTCTGAAACCAGAAAGTATGATTAATCCAAATTGTTCTTCATTTTCAAGATTATTTTGGCTCTTTGGGGCTCCTTACAATTATATATGAAATAGAGGATCAACTTTCCATTTCTTCAAAAAAGGAATTTGGAATTGTCATAGGGATTGTGTTAAATGTGTAGATCACTTTGGGTAGTGTTGACATCATAACAATATTAAGTCTTCCTATCCACGAACATGAAATATCTTTCTATTTGTTTACATTTTTAAAAGCTTATTTCAGCAATGTTTTGTAGTTGTTAGGTTTTGGTGTCCAAGTCTTTTACCTCAAGAGAGGCTTTCACTCCACTTCTTGGTTAAATTTATTGCTAGGTATTTTACTTTTTTAGATGCTATTGTAAATAAAATTGCTGTCTTAATTTCCTCTCTGAATTATTCATCCCTAGTGTATACAAATACAACTGATTTTTGTGTGTTGATGTTGTATCCTGTATTTTTGCTTTCTTGTGGATACATTGGGGTTCTCTATAAGACCATGTCCTCTGAGAATAGAGATAGTTTTACTTTTTTATTCCGAATTTGATGCCTTTTGTTTCTTTTTCTTCTCTAATTGTTCTGGCTAGAACTTCTGGTACAATGTTGAATAGTGGCAAAATCAGGCATTCTTGTCTTGTTTTTGATCTTATGAGTGACACTTAATCTTTCAACACTGAATATGATGCTAGCTGTGGATTTTTCATAAATGACCTTTATCATGTTGAGGAAGTTCCCTTCTATTTCTAGTTTTCTGAGTGTGTGTGTGTGTGTGTGTGTGTATTTATAATAAAAGGGTATTGGATTTTGTCAGGTGCTTTTTCTGTGTCAATTGAGATGGCGATGTGGTTTTTTTGTTTTGTTCTATTGTTTTATAAATTTTAATTTTACTTATTTATTAAACTGACAAGTAAAAATTATATATGTTTATAGTGTACAACATGATATTTTGATATAGTATACATTGAGGAATGGCTAAATCAAGCTATTTAACATATACATTACTTCACATACTTGTCATTTTTGTTGTTGAGAGCACTTAAAATCTACCCTTTTAGCAATTTTCAAGTATATAATACATTGCTATTAATTCTAGTCACTATGATGTACAATAGATCTTCTGAAATTATTCCTCCTATCTAACCTTTATCATATTAATATGATATGTTAATAATACATTAATTGATTTTCTTATGTTGGATCAACTTGAAGCCCTAGGATAAATTCCACTTGGTCATAGTGTATAATCTTTTTAATATGCTGTTAGATTCAGTTTGCTAGTACTTTGTTGAGAACTTTTATATCTATATTAATAGAGTCTATAATTTTGTTTTCTTGTGATGTCTTTACCTGGCATTGGTACCAGGGTAATGTTGGCCTTATAGAAATAGTTTGGCGGTCTTCCCTCCTCTTCTCCCCTCTTCCCTCCTTTTCCCCCCCTTCCCCTTTTGGGAAGAGTTTGAGAGAGATTGGTGTTAAAACTTCTTTAAATTTTTGTTCACTAGTGAAATCAAATGTGAGGTCTAGTGGGAGGTCTTTGATTACTAATTCAATCTCCTTATTAGTTAAAGATCTGTTTAGATTTTCTATTCTTTCTTGAATTAGTTTTGATCATTTCTGTGTTTCCAGGAATTTGTCTTTTTCATCTTGATTGTCTAATTTTTTGATGCAAAATTGCTCATAGTGTAATCCTTTTTATTTTTGTAGAATTGATAGTAATGTCTCCACTGTTATTTTTTATTATAGTTATATGCACCAATTCTCTTTTTTTCTTTGTCACTGTACCTAAATGTTTATCAATTTTATTGAACTTTTCAAAGAAGTAACATATTAGTCTGCTCAGGCTGCCACAACAAAATATTACAGAATGGGTGCCTTAAGCAGCAGGTATTTGTTTTCTCACAGTTCTGGAAGCTAGAAGTCCATGAATAAGATACCTATAAATTCAGTTTCTGGTGATGACTCTCTCCCTGGCTTGCAGACAGCTGTCTTCTTGCTGTGTGTCTTTACACAGCCTTTCTTCTGTGCACTAGCAGGGAGGGAGGGAGAGAAAGAGAGAGAGAGGGAAAGAAAGAGGGAGAGGGAGAGGGAGAGGGAGAGGTAGTGAGGAGGGAGGGAGAGAGAGAGAGGGAGGGGTGTAGAAATCTTATGTTTCTTCTTCTTCTTATAAGGACACCAGCCTTCCCAGAATAGGACCCCATTCTTAGGATGTCATTTAACCTTAGTTGCCTCCCTAACAGCCCTGTCTTCAAATACTGTCACATGAAGAGTTAGAGCTTCAACATATGAATATGAATTTTTAGGAACACAGTTCAGTCCATAGCAACCAACTTTTGGTTTCATTGATTTTCTCTATTGTTTTTCTATTCTCTATTTCATTTATCTCCACTGGAATCTTTATTATTTCCTTCTTTCTGCTAGCTTTGGATTTGGTTTTGCTTTTTTTCCTAGTTTCTTAAGGTGTAAAGTTTGGTTATTGATTTAAGATCTTTCTTATTTTTTAATGTAAGCATTTACAGCTGTGAATTTCCTTTTTAGCACTGTATTTACTGCATCCCATAAGTTTTGTTATGTTGCATTTTCTTATCGATTAGACCCTAAGTATTTTCTAATTTCTCTTATTACTTCTTCTTGACACATTGATTGTCTTAGAGTGTGCTGTTTAATTTCCATATATTTGTGAATTTTCCAGATTTCCTTCTGTTATTGATTCTTAGCTTCATTCCATTGTGGTCAGAGAAGATTCTTTATACATTTTTCTTTTGAAATCTACTAAGACTTATTTTGTGTTCTAACATATGGTCTACCCTGGAAAATGTTTCATGTGTTCTTGAGAAGAATGTGCTTTCCGCTGTTGTTGGGTAGAGTGTTTTATACAGGTTTCTTAAGTCTAGTTGGTTTATTGTGTCCTTCAAATGTTCTATTCTTAATTAATCTTCTGGGTGTATGTTCTATGCATTACAGGGGTGTTGAAGTATTCAACTATTATTGTAGAATCTGATAGTGTTTTCTTCATATAGTTTTGGGCTCTATTGTTTGTGCACATGTTTCTAGGTGTTATATCTTCTTGATGATTTGACCTCTTTATCAATACACAATATATGATGCCCTTTTCTGTCTCTTTTAACAATTTTTGACTAAGTATATTTTGTCTGATATTAGTGTAGGCATGCCACTTTCTCTTTTTTGACCATTTGCATAAAATATATTTTTCCATTTTTTGACTTTTGACCTATTTTTGTCTTTGGATCTAAAGTGAGTCTCTTGTAGACAGTAGTTGGATATTTTGTTTTAATCCATTTGGCCAATCTCTGCCTTTTCATTGGGGAGTTTAATCTATGTACATTTAAAGTAATTACTGACAAGGATAGATTAACTGCTGCCATTTTTCATTTTTCCCTGTATGTCTTTGTTGTTTTTTTTTTTTTGTCCCTCATTTCCTCAATTGCTGCCTTATTTTGTGTTTAGATTTTTTTCTTTGAAGTGAAATGTTTCAAGTCCCTTCTCATTTCTTTTTATGAATAGTCTTCAAGTATTTTCTTTGTGGTTACCACAGGGATTGCATTTAACATCCTACATTTATAACAATCTAATTTGAATTGATATCAACTTAATGCCAATAATTTTGTTTTGTATACAAAAACTCTGTTTCTATACAGCCTTGCTCCACTATTTATATTATTGGTGTCACAAATTATTGTTATTATTTTTTTTTTGAGACAGGATCTTGCTCTGTTGCCTAAGCTAGAGTGCAGTGGTGTCATCATAGCTCACTGCAACCTCAAACTTCTGGGTTCAAGCAATCCTCTTACCTCAGCCTCCCAAGAAGCTGGGGCTACAGATGCACACCACCACACCCAGCTAATTTTTCTATTTTTTGTAGAGATAGGGTCTTACTATGTTGCTCAGGCTGGTATCAAACTCCTGGCCTCAAGTGATCTTCCCACCTCAGCCTCTCAGAGTGCTGGTTTGTAGCATGAGCCACCACTCCCAGCCACAAATTACTTCTTTATACATTATGTGCCAAATAACAGATTAATATTTTTATGTATGTACCTTTTAAATCATGTAGCAAATTAAAAATGGAGTTACAAACAAAAAATAAATAATACTGGCTTTTATATTTGCCCACGTAGCTACCTTTAATAGAGATTTTTATGTCTTTACATGTTTTTGAATTACTGTCTAGAGCCCTTTCATTTCAACCTGAAGGACTCCTTTCAGCATTTTTGTAGGGCAAGTCTAGTGGTAATGCACTCCCTCAGCTTTTGTTTACCTAGGAATGTCTTAATCTTTCTCTCATTTTTGAAAAATAGTTTTGTTATTTTTGATATACAATTCTTGGTTGATAGTTTTTTGTTTTTTGTTTTTTGTTTTTTTTTAAATATGTCAGCCACTGCCTCCTGGTGACCAAGGTTTCTGATGAGAAATCAGTTGTTAATCTTATCAAAGATCCCCTGTACATGATGAGTCACTTCTCTCTTGCTGCTTTCAAGATGCTCTTTTAACAGTTTGATTATAATGAGTCACAGCATGGACTTTTTTGGAGTTTATGCTTAGAGCTTGTTGAGGTTCTTGGATTTCTAGATTCATATCCTTCATCAAATTTGTGAAAATCTTGGTCATTATTTCTTCAAATAATTTTTCTGCCTCTTTCTATCTTCTCCTTTTGAGACTTCCGTTATGCATACCTTGGTCCGCTTGATGGCATCTTTCAAGTCCACTGGGCTATATTCACTTCATTGTTTTTTCTGTTTGCTCCTCAAACTCAATAATTTCAATTGTCCTATCTCCATATTCACTGATTTCTTTTGCCTGCTCAAATCTGCTGTTGAGCTCCACTAGTAAATTTTTCACTTTAGTTCTACTTTTCAGCTCCATAATTTTTGTTTGTTTCCTTTATATAATTTATATGTTTATTGATATTTTCATATTGTTCATAGATCATTTTAATGATTTTTTTAGTTCTTGTCCATGTTTTTCTTTAGCTTTTTGAGCATATTTAAGACAGTTGTTTTAGTCTTTTTCCAGTAAGTCCAAAGTCTGGACTTCCTCAGGGACAGATTTCGTCAATTTATTTTTTCCTTTGAATGGGCCACACTTTCTGATTTGTTTAGTTTTTCTTTGTTGGTTTGTTTGTTTTTTTGGTATGGCTTGTGATTTCTTTTGTTGTTAAAAACTGGACATTGGAATGTTACAATGTGATAACTCTAGAATCACATTATCCCCCTTCTCTAGCATTAGCTGTTTTTTCTTTTATTGTTGAGGGCTGTAGTAGCACATTTCTAAAGGGACTTTCCCAAAGTATTTTTACAAAGGCTGTATTCCTTGTCATGTGTAGTCACTGAATTCTTTGCTTCTTTACCGCATGTTCTGCTAATATTTTGAAAGAGATTTCCTTGCATGCCAAGGACTTAAAAGAAAAGAAAAAAACCCCCAAACATCATAACTTAACATTTCTCCCAATCTTTACAGATTGTCTTTATGCTGGAGTACCCAACACTTACACAGGCTTGTACTGAGCTTAGAGATTATCCCAACATGAAAGTTTAGGGTCCTCTGATGTCTTTCCCAAGCATGTGTCTTGTCCTGGGCACGTCTGTGGTTTTTTAATTCCCCTGTATTCACAGGGCTTTTGAATGTTCTAATTTCCCAAAGACTATCCCCTTGCTTATACTCTCTGGACTTAGGCATTGCAGTATATGCCTCAACTGTAATCTTTTGTCTTTGGAATCTGCAGGATGTTAGTTTGTCTTGCAGCATTTTTGAGTAATATTTGCCACTTTTCTGGCTTGAACTCCAAGTTAGGGGAAATAGAGACAAGTGTCTTGCATCAGTCCTCCAGCCATCCCCCAGACAGATTAGAATAGTCAAACAACTACCTTGAAAATAAAATCTACTCTGCTTCCCCAGAACCAGGGACCAGCAAATCACATTGGGAATTTTGGCTGCTGTCACTTGAAGACTGTTTGTGCCAGGGAGGGGCTGGGCCAAGAGGAGGTAAAAATGTCACAAACCTTTCTTATTGTTTTCAGGTTGCCTTTTTCTTGATTTATTGCTTGTTTGTTGTAAACATTTGACCATTTCTAAAGTTCTGACAAAGTTGGTTCTGACACTTTCTGCTTGATTTTTGATGTTTCTGTAGAGGAATGGTAGTTTGGAACTGCTATCTCCATCATTTTGCTGACATCACTCAGTAAATCCATTATTAATCTTTTTTGATTATATATATCAAGTCCTATTGTTGTTGGCTTCCCTATATGAGTCATTGCCATGATCCTTACAGACACTGGGGACCCCAGTGTCATAGCAAGGACTCCCCTCATCCTTCCTGTTCTATACCTGAATTCTCAGCAATTTGTCATCCTCATTGCCCCAGTGAGAAAATTTCCTCCACATCTTCCTTAGGGAATCAGGTCAGCTAGAGGGTTTTTGGGACTTAGTACAGATCCATTCTAGCACACTGTCTTTTCTGAATAGGTGGCCCCACCTTCATCACTCTGTTAAAGCAGTCTGGCGTTTCCATTTAATGTAGGCCATCACATTTTCCAAGCTTCCAGAAGCCATTTCAGTAGTATATTAAAACCGGTTTCAGGAGCCCTATCTGGGGGTACCTTAATCAGCTCAGGCTGCCATAACAAAATCCATAGACTTAGTGGCTTAAAGAACAGATATTTATTTTTTGCAGTTCTGAAGTCTGAGAAGTCCAAGGTCACTGGCAGACTCAGTGTCTGGTGGGGACTCCCTTCCTGCCTTGCAGACAGGCATTCTCACATGGCCCTTCCTCAGTGCATGTTTAAATAGAGAGAAAGATCATCCTGTTTTCCTCTCTTTTAAGGGCACTAATCCTACTATAAGGGCCTCATCTTCATGATCTCATCTAAACAGAATTACCTCCCAAAATGCCCATCTCCAAATACCATCACATTGGGGGTTAGGGTTTTAGCATATGGATTTTGGGAGTCACAAACATTCAATCCATAAAAAGGGGGTAAATTCTGAGCGATATGCAAGTGCCCTAGTGTACGCAAACTCTCCTTTCTCCAACCTTCTAATCTGCACCCAGGCCCCTCAGGCAGTGTCTTCATTCTTGGGTTTATGATGGAACCTGAGAGCCGGGTCCTGCATCTCTTTTGCTGGATAATTCCTTTTATCCCTAGTAGGGCCAGTACTTCCCTCTTGGGTCATATTTGGACTCAACTCTCATTTTTTATTTGCTAGTTAAGAAAAAAATGGGAAAGGATCTTGAGAAGGGCATTCATTTCAGGGGAGACACCTGCATGGTGCTCAGGCAAACAGAGCCTCTTACACCCCAGCAAGGAGGGGCCTCTCTTTCAGGGGTGCAGATTCAGGGGAATCTGGCATTCAATGTCATGCACAACCATCACGGTACCCCTCTCCTGGGTGTGGTCTGCAGGATAATGGCCCTCAAAGATGTCCATACCCCTTCCGTGAATATGCCGCCTTGCACGGCAAAGAGGAGTTTGCAGATGTGATGAAGGCACAGACCACAAATAAGGAGATCATTTCAGTACCTAGTTGGGCCCAATCTAATCACCTGAGCCCCTAAAAGCAAAAACTCTCTCCCGGCAGGTGTCAGGGATGTGTTAGAAGAGGAAGTCAGACAGATTTGAAGTTTGAGAGGGACTTGGTGTGCCATTGCTGGAGGCAGCCAGGCCTCCAGGGAAAAGTTTGAGAGCAAATTTGGGTCTGGTAATGAAAATTCATAAGGCTTGTGTGATAAAGCAAGTGATACACACATAGATGTGCACATACACACATACACACATGCATGATTACATGCATCACACACAGTATACACACACGCATGTGTGTAAACACATACACGTATGCACACACAGATATTCACACATATACATACATATGTGCACACATTCATACATATATAACACAAGTACACACAATACACACACTACATTCATACATATACATACAGACATAAACATATATATGTACACACATGCCCACACATGCCTACACATACACACACACAAATGCACACATAAATATACACACATGCATATACATTGCAGATGCATACAAACATTTGCACACACATTCATACATGTGCACATAATGCACACATACATGCACACATATACATACAGACACATCGGTTCCTCTTGTCACCCTCATCATCTCCTTTCCTGTCCCTTCCCTTTGTGGCTCAGCAATGCTCAACTTTATCTCCCTCAGTTCTCCTGACAAGTCTGGGGTGAGTTTATTACCACCTTGCAGGTGAGAAAGCCCAGGCCTCACGAGGACAAATGCTTGGGATCAAACAGCCATGGAGGGTCGGAGTCAGGGCTTGGGTTGGTGTGAGACTCACGCCCATCCAGTGCTCTAACTCCCGCAGCTTCATTCAGGGCTGAGGATGGTGAGTTCTTCAGCTATTGCATCCACACATGCCCTGAGGGGGGATCTTGGAGCTCCACTGTGTGCCAGGCTCTGGGGACAGACAGCCCCTTCCTCAGAAAGGTTAGAGTCTGGGGCACCTGGGCTTTGAGGACGGAGACTGCACAGGACAGACACAGGCAGCAGGTGCTGATGACAGATTTGTTGCAGGTATGAGAGGTGGTCTCGGGTTTGTTAGAGCAGTTGGGGAGACGTGCCTTGAAACACAAATGTACAACCTTGCTAGTCATCGGGGAAATGTAGATCAAAACCACAGTGAGTATCACTGGCTATGATCAAAAAGGTAAAAGGTAAGAAGTGCTGGCAACGATGTGGAGAAGAGGGATTGTAAACCAGTACAGCCATTAGGGTAAACAGTATGGAGGTTCCTCAAATAAAGAAAAACAGAACCACCCTGTGATCCAGCAATCCCAGTACTGGGTATATACCCAGAGGAAATAAAATCAGTATGGAGAAAAATATCTGCACTCCCATGTTCACTGCAACGCTCTTCCCAGTAGCCAAGGTATGGAATCGATCTCAGCGTCCACCAGTGGATGAACGGATAAAGAAAAGGTGGTCCATATATACAATGGAATATTATTCAGCCATAAAGAAGAATGAAATCCTGCCATTTGTGACAACAAGGATGAACTGGAGGACATTGTGTTAAGTGAAATACGCCAGGCACAGAAAGACAAACTCCACATGATCTCATTCATATGCAGAATCTTAAAAAAGAGTTGAAATCACAGTAGCAGAGGGCAGAACTGTAATTATACCAGAGACTGGGGAGGGGGTGGGGGAGAGAGGAGGATGGAGAGGGGTTGGTCAGCGGGTACGAAGTTACAGTTGGATAGAGGAATAAATTCTGGTGTTCCATGGTACAGCAGAGCCACTATGGTTAATAGTATTGTATGTTACACAATCGCTACAGGAGAGGCTTTTGAATGTTCTCGGCACAAAGAAATGATAAATAAATGCATGAGGTGATGAATATATAAGTCCCCTGATGGGATCATTATACAGCATATATATTAATGTGTATCAAAACATCAAATTGTGTCCCATAAATATGTACAATTACAGTGTGTCAATTAAAAATATATATATATTTTAAAGAGCATGTAATTAAAATCTTTAAAATCCAATCTGACAACATTTGTCTTTCATGGAAGCACACGGCCCATGTACTAGAATGTAATTACTGGTATAGCTGGGCTTTAATCTTCATGTTATAATATTTGTGGCCTGTTCCATATTTCTTTTCTCTTGTTTCTTTGAATTGATTATTTAGCCATTTCATTTTTTCCACTACTAGTTTGAAAATTATATATCTGTTTTTGTTTCGAGATTACTTTAGAAATTACAGTATGCATAACTTCTCAAAGTCTAACATTAATGAATACTTTTATTCTTTACAAAAATACTGAGTTCTTGCAACACTTTACTTACATTAATCTGATATTTAACTCTTCCTCTAGCATAACTGATAATGGTATTTACGTGCTCACATAGTCCTTGTATTGTTTCAGTAGGCACTTTGTATTTAAAAAAAAACCTATTTTATAATTGTGAGCTATACTGAACATAGATATAGGTAATGGATAAGTACATTTTGAAGAATATTAATAAACTGAACACTCAAACATCACTGAGCCTGCAAAATAAAGCTTTAAAAATCTGAAGAAAAATACCAAATCCACCTTGACCACGACATGGCGGGACCAGATGCAGGGCTGGAGGTTTAGGAAGTCAGAGGGAGGGCGGTGGGAGGTGCTCCCTGCTGGGCACCACGTGGGGCTCAAGGAAGCTACCAGGAGAGGTCCCCAGGGCCTGCTGACCCACCTCAGGCTCGGCTAGGGGGAGGGGCACGTTCTGGGGCTGGGACCCTCAGGAAGTCACTTTCAGGTCTGCTCTGCTCACTAAAGTGAGTCCTGAAGGAAAACGATCTTTTACCTTAACTTGCCTCAATTTTCAAGCTTCTTGGTATCTGCTCATAGGTGTGGCCAGGAGTCCGGGAAGGTCTCCAGGGGGGTCTGGCTCTCTGAATTCTAGAGCCCAGGAAGTAGGGGGCAGCTCCCCTGAGGGACATGGGTGCCCAGGACCAGAGGTGTCCTCCATCGGAAGGGCCTGCTCCGGCTCTGTCCCCGCCACCCGGGGCTCCTGCTCCTCAGGATGACGCAGTAGTCTGCAGCCTCAGCCTCGGCCCCCGAAACTGCATGGGCCATCTCCCCGCACCCAGCACTGCGGCTCCCCTGCCCATAGGCCTGACCCTGAGTCCAGCTCCCCTGCTGCAGGCCTGGCCTTAGGAATGGCAGGTGAACTGCAGATGGATGGATGGACGGGGGCTCCCAGCCCACAGACACGCCCTGCCACGGCATGCCAGGCAAGACCCCATCTTTGGGAGCCATGGCCAGGTGTGGGGCAAAGAGTGACCCTAGAATATAGGTAAATTCCATGGGGGGCAGTGAAAAAAAATAAAGCAGGTCCTTGGGGAGAGCAAGAGGCCCCTGAGAAGGTGACACTTGAGCAGACCTGGGGGTGGTGAGGGAGGGGCCGAGCAGCATCTGGGGTAAGAGCTGGGGGCTTCCAGACATTGGGGGCCAGCTTCTCTTGAGCCTACAGGGGACTTTGGGTTTGGGTGGCTGCCTCAGGGTGTGACCATGCGCGTAGGGGCTGGGGTCTGTGAGGAGATGGCTGCCACTGTCCAGGATGGGGCCGAGGGCTTGACCAGTAGAGTTCGAGGACAGGTGGGAGATGGTGGGTGGGGAGGGGGGTGGACACCCCAAGGCCTGTGGCCTGGAGGGGCCTTCCAACATGACTGAGATGGACCAGGCAGCTTTCTGGGGAAGAAGATGGGGTTTTAACACAGTCCTGCAGCATTTTCTTCCCCAGAAGGCCTTCCACTTTCTGGAAGCCTTCATTCGCCCACTTGCAGCAGCCTCTGCTGGGATCCTTTGGGATGGGAGGCCGGGGGCTGGGAGCTATGCTGATCAGGAGGACCCAGGCTGGGCGGGTGAGGTGGCGGGGCCTGCAGTTGCCCACTCTCGGCCTGCAATGGGCAGCCACCCCCTGTGCCTTTCTGTCCTCCTCAGCCCAGCGGGTCACAGTGCTCACTCCAGGGTGCCGCGAGGGTCACGTGGGTAACGAGAGGCAGGGAGGAGACAACACTGCGTTTGGGCACCCGGCACCCAGCCAGCGCCCCTCCCCAACTAGGGAAGAAGGGCCGGCCTCGGGCCTGGGCCAGGGACCGCAGCGCCCTCTTCTGCAGATGGGGCTGTGGGCTCCGGGAAAGGGCTCCAGCCCTGGGTCAGGACATTGCAGAACTCGGTGTGCCTCAGCTTCAACAGTGCTGAGGCAGGGATGCTGGAACTCCTAGGCCTCGGGAGGCCCATGAGCATCCTGATTTAGGGCAGAGAAAGCTGAGCCTGGAGATGGAAGGCACTCGTGCCAGGATCCCGGGCGGCGTAGCCAGGACTGAGACCTGGTTTCCAGGCCCACAGAGACCCCTGAGCCCTGGCCTGGTCACTCTCTGTATGGCTGTCCCCATCCCTTCTTGTCTGTCTCCAGTGATGAGGCTGCTGCAAATCAAGTCTGAATGGACTGCAGCCTCCCAGGCCCCTGAGATCCTCTTGCAATGCAGAGCCTGGCCCCCACACTCCACTCTCCAGCTCCCCATCCTCCCGTCCCTCCACCCACTGCTTCTATTCTTGATTTCGTTCCCTGTGCCTGTGCTCGCATGGTCCCTCTGCCTGGACTGCCATTCCTACTGACTCCATGTGGCCAGTTTCTATTGCTCCTCCTAGACTCTGCTCAGATGTCACCACTTCCATGCAGTCTGCCCTGACTTCTCCCACCCCCACCTAAACACAGTTATCCTTCTTGTGAACCCTCCCCCCTGTACTCGTCCACTGCGGCAATCCCCCTGCCTGAGTCCCCCCTCGCCCCAGTCTCCAGGGTGGAAGGAAGGAGGCGGAGCCAGGCCCTTCTCAGGGCAGGTGTGAGGGGAATTTGGGGGGGGAGGTGAGAGACAGAGATGGACAAGGGAAGAGGGAGAGAGAGAGAGAGTGGAAGAGACAGAGACAGACAGAGAGACACAGAGACATAGACAAAAAGAGAAAAGTGAAGAGACAGAGAGAGATAAAGACAAAGAGAGAGATAGAGAGAGATTAAGAGAGAGGCCCGGGAAAGAGAGAGAGACAGAGGCAAAGCCAGAAAAGGAGCGAGAGACAAAGAGGCAGAGACAGGAGCTGACAGGAGAGAACTGCAGAGAGGATCAGACACAGAAACTGCGGCCAAGGTGAGGCAGTAAAGGAAACACACACAGGGCCAGAGCGCGAAGAAGAAAGAAGAAAGGGACAGCAGTCCACGCAGGGTGAGACAAAGGGAGACCGAGTAAAAGAAAGGGACGGAGAGAAGGGGCGAGAAACCGAGAAGGAGAGGTGGGGGAGGGCGGGCCTGGCTCGCCCGGGACCCTGACCTCCCTCCCTCCGCGCTCGCGCTCGGGTTTCAGGGCGGAGCGCGGACGGTGACGCTGACGCCCGCATGTGCAACGCATTATGAAGAAAGCCTTAAAAAGCCCTCGTTTATCGCTGTTTACGTTATGTGATTGAGGGGAGAATTTGCCAAGACCAAAGGTTACTGCTGGTGTTTCTGTGACGAATATTACCTCAAACTAAAGCAATTAGCTTCAAGGAACCTGAGTTGTCTTTGGGAGGGTTTTCAAGAGTGAGCCCGGTAATGTGCCCTGACGGACCGGTGCACGGGCGCAGGACCGCAGCCTCCCCGCCGCGCACAGACTGCCCGAGCCGGCCTGGCCACGTGCCTCCGTTTCCCTGTCTGTGCAATGCGGAAGGGCCGAGGCTGGACCCAGACATTCCAGAGCTCCCCGTGGCCCTGTGTGGTTTATTTCCATTGGTTTTTGCTCTCCGAGCGTATGCCTTTGGCTTTCTCCCCAAAGCTGTTTCTGCTCACGCTTTGGCTGACCACATCTTTTCTTGAGACAATTATGGAAATTGCCTGAAAGGTAATTAGTGAGTGGTAATTAGTAAATGCTCTCCTTTCTTCCAAGGAGGACAGACCTAAGAAATCTGCCCACGGGCCCCTCTCCTCCCTGGCTTCCAAGGCTGTGAGGCAGGTCCTTGTGCACCTTCAAACCTGACCAGGCGTGCCTCAGTTTCCCCATTTGTACCTACATCATGGGGGGCTGTGAAGAGGGTGTCAAGAATTTACGACAGTTCTTGAGATGCAGATGGGACTAGGTAAGTGTTGTACCCAGGCTGTCAGGCCGTCCCCCAACCCTGGGCCACAGCGCTAGCTCAGCCAATCAGACTTCCCAGGGTTTGGGAATCTAGAGGGATCAGCTAGTCAACTGAGAGAACCAAGAGAACTCGCTCTGCTCCCAGGGCCTCACGGCCTGCCACCCGCTCCCCACTTGCTGTTTCAGGTACTTTGCAGACCAACCAGCTGAGGTCCAGAAGGTGTTCCTGCAACACCCCCCATTTCAGCTCACCCCACCTTGCAGTAAGCTGAGGCCCCAGCACGAGTTGGAGATACCAGCCCCAGGCCCCCACCCCTCCCCAGGGCGAGCCAAAAGCTGCGCTGACCTTAAACGCACAGACCACAGCCAGGTGGCCTGGGTCCACCCCTGCTCTGCGCCATACTTTCTGCTGGCACCGAGCAGGTCTTTCGCTCTTTGGGTTCCTCATTGGAAAACATGACTAATAGTGCCCCTCCCTCACAGGGTTATAGGAAGGATTTGGTGGATTCCATAGCAGGGCACCCAGACGCGGGCATGGAGCAGGCTCTGCACACTGAGGCCCGTGAGCACTCGTTTATGCCGCAGGGGCTGTAGGGAGCGGGACATACATGGAGGATGGAGCCACCAGGGGGTGCACGCTGGTGGGGAAAACCCACCCAAAGGAGAGGCACTATCACTGCAGGATCTGGAAACAGCCTTAGAGACCAGGGTCCAGGCCGCTCTGCTGGATATGGGCAGGGGTCTGACTATCTGCCCTCCTTCCTCCAGGAGGGCCTCATGGGCTCCTCCCTGCAGAGGCCCCAGGACAGCCTCCCAGCTGTATTCCTTATTCTTTAAATGGTTTCTGGGCTGACTTCAGCCTGGGGCTACAGTTTGCACCCAAAGGAACAAGGAAGACAGTCCTCAGGTGGCACAATGGGCCAAGTCACAATCAGGAGCAGGGGACAGAGGCCACTCAGGGAGAGGAGTTCCTGACAAGTCTCTGTCCCCAAAGGGCCACTGTTCTGACCACTGTGTCCTCAGCTGCTGCAGATGCGCCCTCTGCGTCTGTCACATGGAACACGTCTGCCCTGCAGAGCTGTAGAGGGTGGGTAGGGCAATATGCCAGGACAGCCAGGCTCGGGCCGCCAGCAGCAGGCGACGCTGTGGGTCCGGAGCAAGAGGGCGACATCATGGATCCCCCAATCCACGGCCTGTTGTTTCTTCCTCCCCAGCTATTACCCCATTTTATTGACAAGGAAACTGAGGCTGGGGGGATGGAACCATGCACTCAAGTTCAAATAGACATTTGCCAAGTGGCTGAGTGGAAGTGGCCTTGTCTTCCTGACCTGGAGCGCGAGCACCACGCCCAGAGCCAAGTGCAGGAGCCCAGTCGCCACCTTCTGAGCATCTCAAGCTCTGTCAGTCCCAACCAGGTGCACAGCTGGCTCCTGTCAGGACACTCCAAACACTTCTGGGACATTTTTTGACCTGTGGTGACAGCACCTGGTGCCCAGTCCCCAGGCTGCAGGCTCCTGAGAGGCCTTGGCAGCCTCCAGACTTGCCCACGGGACCACCCAGTGCTGGCCAGCCTGTGCCCCACTGCGGCCCCTTGGCTCCCTCAGCTGCCTCCCCACTGGCTGCCCCCGCCCACCCACGCCTCTGCTTCCACCCGCAGCCTGAGACCCCTGCCACACCATGGCCAAAGGACTGTTTTTGCACAGCACACTGCTGATGCCTCCTCCCCACCCAAATCCCCCTTGTTCCCACGGCCCGAGGGTCCCAACTTGGACCTGCTGGGCCTCAGGCCTGCGTTTAGCATTGTGGGGCCCTCTGCACTGCGCTGCCGTCCGCTAGGCTGAGGCTGACCCAAGCCATGGTGACCCCAGGGTCGCACTTGTTGCCCGGGCACGCTGGCAGCAGGCCTGGCCCGCTGTGCAATCCTCTGCTGCCCTGCGGTGCCTGCCAGGCTGTGCCGGGCTGAGGCCCGAGGAGCCCCCAGCACTCCCACCCAGGAGGGCAGGCGCTCTGCGGCTAAGGGCCAGGCGGGGCCCCACTGCCAGGACTGTCCACTGTGCTCCTCTCGCCCGGCCGAGGGCCAGCTCAGCACCCCGGGCCCCTCCTCGGTCAGTGACCACAGACCCAGGGACACCCGGAGGGACCTGACAACCAGTCACAACTCCACTTCCCCTCCAGATGAAGGCAGCTATTCCTCAAGGTCTCCTGCTCACCTCGGCACAAAGCACCCATTCTTCCTCGGCTTGAGGCTGGGGTGGGAAAATATTTTCCAAAGGTCAGTTTTCCAATTATACTTAAAATGTGAAAGTTCATTTTTTTTTTTTTTTCACCTTCCCTCGGTGCAGCCGGGTTCTGCTAATTTCATAAAGATACCATTTAGCTGAGGTAGGTGGGATTCTGGGCATCAGAACAGCTTCCCAACGTCAACAGCCAGCCTAACCGTAACTACCGACTTCCCATCATTTGTGGGAGAAAAAACGTTTCTCTCCCCAAAAATTATGGCCTGTAGGAACCAGACAACATCCCCATTGCCTGGCGGGAAATTACAGAGATTTTCTTATGTACTTAACATTAAGCCCAAGTTTATAAAGTCTACTCGGTTTTAATGACTTGCTCATGGGCCGCCCTGGCCACTGGGGACGAGGGGCTGTTCGAGGCCATTGCTTTGGTGTGGAGTGATGTGCCTGAGTCCCCAAGTCATGAGAGGACAGTCCTGGGGACTGGGCTGGCTCCACAGACGGGGCACGCAGCTCGGAGAGCGCGTGCAGGGGGGCCGGTGCCCCGGTTCTGGAGGGAGGAGGGCCCTGTGGTCCCTGCCCTCCTCTTAGCAGCCCCACCCAGGGGCCGAGGTCTGAGTCCCAAAGGGGACATGGCAGGCCAGAGAGAACTGTCCCTCTGAGGGCCCCCTCCCCGCCTCTCGAAGATGGGGACGCCAAAGCACAGCTTCCTGCATCCCCGCGAGCATGAAATAAGGGAATGTGCTGGAGATGGCTTCCCAGGCCGTGAGGGTCCCTCAGATGAGGGCCCGGGGGGCTGGGCCCCACCAGGAAGGGAGGCCAGGCTTTTCTTGGGTTGGGGAGGGCAGGATGGAGCCCCTACCCACTTGGGGCGCTCTCGCCCTCTCTGCCAGGCACCCTCCAGGAGCGACCTGGGCATGAGGTGGTCCAGTCAAGGGCCTAGGGGGTGCCCAGCACAGCCGGGCTGAGCTGGGGCGGAGGAGCAGCAGCCGGCAGGAGTCAGCAGAGGGCCCTTTCAGGACACGGGCAGGAGTCTGCACCTGGAGGACAGGGTGCGGGGCAGTGAGGGCCTCCGTGCTGCGGGGGCTGGGGGAGGCTTGGCGCAGGTGCAGGTGAGGTGCAGGACAAACGCTTCCCATGGCGTGTCCAGCGGGGGCGTGAGTGCCAATGCCAAGCCTGGGTCTCGCCCCCAGCTACAGGGTGGGGGTGGGGGGGGAGACTCTTGCCCAGGGTATAGGTCCAGAGGTGCCAGCAACACCACGTTTTAGAAGCTGGGAGTCTCACTTTTGATATGAAATACCCCAGTCTTTCAAGCTTAGCACCTATTTCATATTTTTAAAAACTGGGCCCGTCAGACCACATGGGGCTTTGGGCCTCTTCTGTTCTCTCACTTTCTGTCTTTCCCCCAGTCCCCATACCCCAGCCACCTCTTGTGTTTCCCTGTTCCTGCCTCAGGGCCTTTGCACTTGCTGTTTCCTCTGCCCGGGACACCAACGACCCAGTATTTGCATGGCGGGCTCCTTCTCCTCTCAGAGGCCCTGGCCGTCCTCACTCCATTCCTTGCCCCATATTGTTTTCTTCCCAGCCCCGAATCCAACCTGATATAATATTAGATATAGTACTTATTGGCTGGTTATTGTCTGGTTATTGTCTGGTTATTGTCTGTTTCCCCGACAGGAAAGTCAGGTCCTGAAGACAGGAACTTATCTAATTTGTTCACTGCATTACCCTCAGAGCCTAAACAGTAAGTGCCTGGTACATAGTAGGGACTTAATAAAAACCTAGTGAATGAATAAATGAATGAGCGCATGACCTTCCCACCACCTGACCCCATGGCTGGCAGCATCCCCTCCCCTTCACCAGTCCCCACTGCCCCCAGGACCCTAGGCACCTCCATCTCTGGATTCTGAGTTGAGCCCTGCAGGAAAGGTTCCTACCCCAGACAGAAGAAGGGGCCAATCTGGGTGAATTGCTGGAAGCCCCTCCTGCCCTGCCCTGGCTTCTTGTGCTTGCAGGACTGTTCCCTTTGGAAATGATGTCTGTTCAGCTGTCTGCAAGCAGAACTGGCCTTAGCGTTCTGGGGCATGGGGTGGGGAGGAGGTTGGTCTGCCTGTCTGGGCACCAGTGTGAGGGCTTCGGTGGAGGTGGTGGGGTCACTGGGGCTGTGGGCACAGTGAGGAGCTGGGATTTTATTCCAGGGAGCCACTGAAGGGTCTGTATTAGACCCTGGGGTCGGGAGGGGGGCACAGAGAAAATCTGATGGATAAGACTTGTGTCCTCAAAGAGCTTCCAAGCGGTACAAGTGTGCAAGTAGAACGGACACGTTCCTTGGTGGCAAGGCTGTGGATGTACAAGTACAAATGCAGGAGGCATGAACCTGTCTTCACAGAGCTAAGGCTCTAGAGAGGGAGACATATAGACAAAGAGAATGAACATTAATTAATTCCTTCATTCATGTGTCCATCCACCCATCATCCACCCATCCACCCGTTACCCGTCCACTCATCCATCCAGTATCCATCACTCGTCTGTCCACCCACCATCCGCCGTGTGCCGATCAGCTCTCCTACCTGCCCGTGCCAGGGCTCCCAACTGAGCATTTGGAAATAGGAAGACATTGGGCCCTCTTCTCAAGGGGTCCTTAATCGAGAGAAAGACTGATAGATAATCTCACAGTTCCCTTTTAGCAGGATTCCCGTGATGATCATGAGAAGGAAGGGCCAAGGGTGCGAAGAAGAAGAGTGACTCCTTTTGCTTGGCCTATCTGGGAGGACAGAATGGCGCACAGGAGTGGGGTTTTGAAGAATGAATAGGAGTTTATCAGATGAACCCTGGAGGGAAGACTTTCTGTATGGTGAAACTTACCATGCAAACCCAGGAAAGCAGGAAACAGCCAAAAGTATTCATGCAATGTGTTCAGATTCGGAAGGGCGGGAGCAGAGACACGTGAGACGTGGAGGGAGATGGCACTGGAGACAAAGCGGGACGGGCTTTTGAAGAACGCTGAGTCCTGGGTGAGGAGCTGGGACCTTGGTCTGTTGGCCGTGGACAGCTGGGTGGGGCTGTTGCTCCAGGGGGCCCAGGGCACACGGGCTTATGCTTCACAAGGGTCATCCTGGAGAGGGGACGAGGAGAGAATGGACTAAATACGGAGAGATGAGAAAAGACAAAGCAATATAAAGTTATCCTTTGCAAGCACGTCCATAAACAACTGCTCACTGTGTCCTCGAGGAGCATGCTCCCCCATTCAGCGATAGAAAACTGAGTTTTGGCAGAAATGGGAGGCCCTGGGCAGCAAAGCAATGGGAGCGCCACTGGGATCCGAGCCCACACCTGCCTGCCACTGAGGCTCCTGGCAGCCTCCTGGGGGCCGCCCCAGGCCGTCCCTCCAGCCTTGGCTCCGCAGGCCTCCTGGACAGTCCCTGTGCTCGCCCTCCCAAGATGGGAATCTCAGTGGGAGGAAGGCAAAGTTCCAGGCACTCCAGTGCTGACTGGGGAGCGGAAGGGAAGGGGACACGGAGTGCCTGTGCCGCAGCAAGGACACCGGTAGCGCTTTAGAGGAGCGAGTCCACCCGACTCTCAAAGTATCTCACAAGGGAAGGATTATCCTCTTTATTTTGCCGATAAGAAGTCGGAGATCAGAAAGATTAAATAGTTTACCCAAGGTCACAGAAACAGTAAGTGGCTGGGCCGCAGGAAAACCCAGGGCGAGCTCATTCCAGACCGGCTGGTGAGACGCGGGGAGCAGGCGGGCCTGGGAGCCGGGCAGGGACTGGGAGCCGAGCAGGCCAGGCGAGCACTGCCTGCCGGGGTTTTTCACACCAGCATTACAAAACTAATGTGAAAAAATACGCAAGGTGAAAAATAAAAGTATAAAAGTTAAACAATGGAGAGGGAGTCTTGACTTCCAGCTGTGGTCATGATGAATGCTGCGTCTCAGATTTACTCTCTCCCCACCAGCAACTGCACAACTAGACAAAACGTATACGAAGCAACTGCTTTCAAGCATTGGGCATCAGATAAGCAGATCTGTGATTCTCGGGAGAGGGGACACACACAAGGCAGGCCCCACCTTTGCTCTGGCTTTCCGCCTGGGAGTATTTTCGAAACAGTGGCGCAGGGACGTAAACCTACGCAGGGAGCTCCACGGGCAGAGGAAACCGACTGGAGTTCGGGACTGCCGAAGCTCATGGAGTTTGCCGGGAAAGACACTGGAAAGGAGGAAGCTGTGCAGAGAAGTCCTAGAATTCTGCTCCAGGGAACTCTGAGTCTTTAGCAAAATACTAAGCTGCAAACCGCATAGGGCGAGATTCTACAAGGTTTAGCAGAGAACCGCTACTGGGTGGTTGAGGGGTGAATGGAAATTCGAGAGGCTAGAGACATTGGAGTTCTGCCCAGCCAGTGTCATGGGCTACTCTAGACTCACCCTAAAAAGCCTAAAAACCAGCAGCAACTGGATCAAGTTCATTTTCCAGTAAACTAACTTTAGTCTACCAGAAAAACAGTCAACATTCTTTAAAGAAAAACAACATCCAGGCTTTCAACAGCATAGCATCCACAATGTTTAAAATACAACAAAAGGCCAGGCATGGTGGCTTACATCTGCTATCCTAGCACTTTGGGAGGCTGAGGCAAGAGGATTGCTTGAGGTGAGGAGTTCAAGACCAGCCTGAGAAACATAGCAAGACCCTGTCTGTACAAAATTTTTTTTAAAAAGTTAGCTGCGCGTCGCAGCTATTCCAGAGGCTGAGGCAGGAGGATTGCTTGAGCCCAGGAGTTTGAGGATGCTGTGAGCTATGATGTTGCCACTGCACTCTAGCCTAGGTGACAGAGCAAGACCCTGTCTCAAAATAAATAAAATAAAATAAAATAAAATTAGTAGACACAAAGAAACAAGGAAAAGGGAATCTACAACCAGGAGAAAAAACAAACAAATAAAAAATAGAAATGAAACATGTTGGGTTACTAGACAAAAGCTTTAAATTAAATGATCTCGTATATTATGCTCAAGAATTTGAAGTAGAGGAGGGACACAATATGAGTGAACAAAAACAGAAATTTCAGCAGGGAAACTATTTATAAGAAAGGACCAAGTGGAAATTTTACAGCTGATAATTAACATATTTGCAAAGTGAAATTTGGACACTGCAGAAGAAAAGACCAATGAACATGAAGACAAGGCAATAGAAGCTATCCAGAATGAAGCATGGGGGGGCGGGGGGGGTGCGCGGGAAAGACCAGAAAAATACCCAGAGCCTCAGAGGTATGTGGGACAATGTCAACCAGTCTAACATATTCAGTTGAGGTCCCAAAAGAAGAAGAAGAGAGAGATTGGGGCAGGAAATATATTTGAAGAAATAATGGAGAAAATGTTTGAAACTGGAGGAAAACTGTAGACCCATAGATGCAACAAGCCCAACGAAACTCAAACAGGATAAATAGAATGAAAACCATCAGGGTTCATCATATTCAAATGGTTAAAAAATACAGTCTAAGAGAAATTTTCAACCAGACAAAAAGGCACAATTATATATAGTATAACAAAGATTAAAAAAAGAAAAGAAAAACAAAACAAAGAACCACTGCTGAGTATCAGCAACAAAGTAAGTCAAAAATGATAGAATGGCATCTTTGAAATGTTGAAAGAAAAAAAGAAACCTGTCAATTTAGAATTCCATAGTCTGCAAGAACACCCCTTAAGAATAAAGCAAAAATAAAGATATTTCCATATAAACTGAAGCTGAGAGAATTCATAGCCAGCAGACTTGAACTACTAGAAATGTTAAAGGAAGTTCTCTGGACTGAACAGGAATGATATCATATGGAAACAAATTTACATGAAGGAATGAAGAATGCCAGAAATGGTAACTATGTGGGAAAATGTAAAGACATGAAAACTGGAGAGAGAATCAATTCGTAATAAGAGTAGATTCTTCAGGAAGAAAGAGTGACGCTAAACGCAAGTGCTCTATTAACTGAGACTCAAAATGAAAAAAAAAAAAACCATTTTGACAAAACTAAATGACAGAACTAAAGAGAGAAATAGACAGATAAATAAACACTGTTAGAGAGTTAACCTTCCTTTCTGAATAACTGATAAAACAAATAGACAATCCAGTAAGGGTGTAGAACACTTGAACAATGTCAAGAACCAAGTTATCCCAATTGACATTTATAGAAAACTATATAAGAAATATGCATTTTTTCAAATGCACTTGGAACATACACCAAACAAGCTTTAATAAATTAATAGAATTTAAATCATATAGAGTATGTTCTCTAGCCTTAACAGAATTAAATTAGAAATCCATAATAATAAGGTATCAAGAAAATCCTCAAATATTTTAAAGCAACACACTTCTAAATAACCCATAGGTCAAAGAGGAACCCACAAGGGAAATTTGAAAATATGTCACATTAATGAAAAGCAAAGCAGAGCATACCAAAATTTGTGTATGTAAGTACAGTTATGCTTAAAGGGAAATTTATAGCTTTTAGTGCTTACATTAGCAAAGAAGAAAGGCCTAAAATAAATTATCTAAGTATCCTCCTTAAGAACATAGAAAAAGAAGAAATCAAACTCAAAATAAAAAAAAGGAAATTAAAAAAATAATAACAGAAATCAATGAAATAAAGAAAATCAATGAAACAGAAGTTGGTTATTTGAAAAAAATCAATAAAATTGATCTCTCTCTCTCTCAACTGTATCCAGAACATATAAAGAATTGTCACAAGTCAATGATAAATAGACAAATAACCCAATAAAAGCAGTCAAAATACTGAAAAGACACATTACACAAAGAAGATAAACAGATGGTCAATAAGAACATGAAAATGCTCACCATTTTTAAACCAACACGAGCTACCACTTCCACACGCCACAAGAATGGCTATAAGCAAACAGACAACACAAAATGCAGGCGAGGTGTGGAGCCACTGCCTACCTCCGGTACTGATAGTAAGAATGTAAAATAATACAATCACAGTGGGAAAGGTTGGGCAGTTTCTCATAAAGCTGAAAGTATATTTACCGCATGACTCAGCAATAGGCTCCCAGGGATTGACCAGGAGAAATGAAATCACTTTTCCATCCAAAGACTTGTATAAATTGTTCATAGAAACTTTGTTAAGAATTTTCCTGTATCAGAAACAACCTAGACGCCCATCAGCAGGAGACTGGCTAAAGTGGAGTGCACCCACACTGTGCACTAAGCAACAAAAAGGAACCAATGCTCATACATGCAGCGACATGGATGAATCTCAAAATGATCATGTTGAGGGAATGAAGCCAGATACAGAAGATTCCATAATGTATGACTCCATTATATGAAAGTGAAAACAACGATTTGCATGGCCTGGTACGGTATCCACTGCAGCAGCATGTTTTGAACTCACTCTGCACCTGGTCTCTTCCACTTCATAATACATCTTGGTCACTGGTCCCTGTGAGCATGTTTCGATCTACCTCTTACCTCTTTATCAATGGCATGGCATTCCACTGGGTGGAAGGAGTATAGATTATTTACCCAGCCTGCTGTTGGAAGACACAGATTGTTTCCACTCTTTTGTTCTCACGCCACCACAGTGAAACTCCTTGTAGATATGTCTTGTGCATGTTGACGAGTCTATCCAGCTGGAGCACAAACTCCTAGAATGGATGTCTAAGGTCAAAGGAATGCATTGACTTTTTCCTTGGGAAGCCAGAACACAGCCCCAAGCTATCCAGGGAGCAAGGGTTCTCTGGAGCCATCTCAAGGCACAGCCAAGGAAGGGCCCTGAGTCCAGAACTGCCAGTTGAAGTTATCAATTTGTTATTTTATATATGATGCTCTTGGTGTTGTAGCTAATAAATTTTTGCCTAGCCTGAGGTCACAAGGTTTTAGGTTTTAGGTCACAGGCATTAGAAATCACTGCCAGCCACCAAGATGGTGACTGCTGAGGTGGGCTGATATAATACTACCTGGCTGTGGCCACACCATGCACCAGCTTTCAGGTGCTTCTGCCTACCTACAGGTGAGCAAGTAGGAAGAGGGATGGGATGTGCCTGGGACAGAGCTTTGTCTGGACATCAAAGGGGCCTGGGAAGAGTCATGGATGCCCCACCTGAGGGAGGAGGCAGCCAGAGATCCCATGCAGAGCCCCTCCTGCAGAGTCTTCAGCCCTCCTAGGCCACATTTCTGGGGCAGTGGCTGTAAAAACAGAGAACTGCTTGCTGATTTCTTCCTTCTGCCAGCCTCCACACTTGTCGCTAGGTCCCTCAAATGCTAGCCTTCCAGTCCACCCAACATTCCTCCCCAAGGCAATCATTCTTTATAAAAATAAAATTATAAAATTAAATCATGAAGACTTCAGCTTCTGGCCAAGATGGAGTAACAGGGTCCAGATTTACACTTCCATCTGAAACAACCCCCCAAATTAAACAGGATGTGTGAAACAATGGTTTTTCAAGGCATTGGATATCAGGCATTGAAGGACAGTGCTCTATATGAGCCAGGAAACAAAGGATGTGAACCCTACAATTATTCCTGCTCACTAACCTGGAGAGTTTCCAGGCCATGCTGCAGGGAGAAGGAAACTGGGCAGCGTCTGGTGGTCTTTCTGAGTTGAGAGACAGACCTAAGATTCTGGGGAAACTAGATGGCTAGAGTTTGTAGGACAGAGTACTAGAGAGTAGAGGGCTACACAGAGAGGGAATTCCAAAGAACTGCAGAGTCTCCCTCAAGTATTCAGCAAAATCTGGATCAACATATGTATGAGAAGAAACTACTCAAGAATGGAGAAGGAATCACCTGAAAGAATTAGAGGTAGAAAATACCCAGCACTCACACAGGACCAAGGATAATGTCAGTTCCCACCAGCTAGGCTGGAAAACCTCACGATGAACAGCGCATTGGGTAGAATACACAGAAGTCTTGCCTCGTTGGTAATGAATAATGTGCCCTAGACTGAGCACTGCTCTGTCTCCACCTAATAAACATTAAAAGCAAGACCCCAAGTCATCAAACTTTTTCTAACTAAGTTAACTGTGTTCCAGAACTAAACTTAATAATTGTTGTAGGGATACAAAATTATTCATCGCCCAAGGGAAAATTCACAATGACTAGCATCCAACAAAAATTACCAGGCATGAAAAGAAGCAGGAATATACAACCCATAATGAGGAGAAAAATAAATCAATCAAAACTGACTCAAAAGTGTCACAGATGCTAGAATTAGCAGACAAGAATATTAAGACAGTTATCGTAACTGTATTCTATATGTTCAAAAAGTTAAGTAGAGACATGGAAGATGTAAAAAAACATCCCAAATCAAATTTCTTCTCTAAAAAAGAAAAACAAGATTGGGGGACTAATACAACCTGATTACAAGACTTGTCACAAAACTACCGTAATCAAACAGTGTGGTATTGGCACAGAGACAGAAAATACATCAATGGGACAGAATTGAGTCCAGAAACCATTTCTCACAAATATATTTAGCTGATTTTGGACAATGGTCAAAGGAAGTTGAGTGGAGAAAGGACAATCTTTTCAACAAATGGTGCTGGAAAAAGTGAATAAATTAGGCAAAAAAATTGAACTTTAATCTGAAATTTATATCCAAATTGAACTTAAAATGGATCATTTACTGCAATTTAGACTCCAAAACTATAAAACTTCTAGAAGAAAACATAGGAGAAAACCTTGTGACCTCAGGCTAGGCAAAAATTTATTAGCTACAACATCAAGAGCATCATACATAAAATAACAAATTGATAACTTCAACTTCATCAAAATTAAAAACTTTTGCTTTGGCAGTAGACACTATTAATAGAAGGAATAGACAAGCCCCAGACTGGGAGAAAACTTTTGCAAAGAATCTCTCACAACTCAATAATAAGAAAAAATCCAATTTAAAAATGGGCAAAAGCTTTGAACAGGCGCTTCACCAATGAATATATATGGATGGCAAATAGGCACATAAAAGATGCTCCAAAATCATTAAGGCGTCAGGAAATGTAAATTAAAAACACAATGAGATACTGCTACATATCTATTAGAATGGCTAAAATGAAAGAGACTGACCATATAAATTGTTATTAAGAATGTGGAAAACTAGAACTGTTGGGAATGTAACATGATACAAACACTTTGCAAAACAATTTGACAGTTTATTAAGAAGTTATAGTGGATTTAAAAAATTAAAATTAAAAAAAAAAAAAAAAAGAAGTTATAGTGGGATGTCAGCACGTGGATCTTTGCAGATCCACTCCCAGTGAAAAAAGCAAAGCCAAGCTGGGCACGACGGTATGTGCCTGTAGTCCCATCTAATTGTGAGGCTGAGGCAATAGGATGGTTTGAGCCCAGGACTTTGGGGCTGTAGCATGCTGTGATCATGCCTATGAATAGCCACTACACACCAGCCTGGGCAATATAATGAGACCACATCTGGGGGAAAAAAAGAGCTTGCAATAGCTATTTAAAAAACAACAACAATCATTTAAAGTCTCTGGAAATTGTCCTAAGACATACAACAAATAAAGAAATATTTATTCAATAAAATATACTAAAATTCAGTAAGAACACCAAGAATCTGTGACATCTGAACCACGGCCCAGTCTCTCTTTCCCTCCCTGTTCAGCTTGGCAGAAGCTCCACTCTGGGTACTCTGGGGGTGAGTGTGGTCAAAAAGATGCTGCATCCTCTCCCTTTAGCTCCCAATTAAGGCTTTCAGTGCCCCACTGAGGGGCAGGCCACTAGCATTTCTAATCCACTCCAGTTCCAACTTGAAGAGAGTTCCTGGTGATTGTGGCTGAGAGGTCAGGATCTTCCTTCCTCCATCAACGCCTACACACAGGACAGAGGCTCCACCTCAGGAACATCAGGCCAAGAATACAGGCACCCTAACCATCCTTGCCCCAGCTTAGGGTGGAGTTTTTACACTAAAATAGGCAATCAGTGAAGACCAGAGGCTATACAGCCCTATTCATAACCCAGAGACCATCCTGGGAGAGAGAAACCCACAGTAAAAGAGAGCTCCAAATTCTCCACAAAAGAACTGACATTATTTGAAAAAGAATGTGAAGAAGTTTAGGCCTAAGGGTGCTCTCAAAAACAATAACTCCTCTTAATTAAGAGAAACAAGCTAAACCATAGGCCATCTAGTTCACCAGAGAGAACCAGGGAAAGAGATAGCTGAGGAGACTTCCCCTGGGTACAGAACAAACCTCAAAGACTGACCTTAAAATCTGCCCCTCTCCAAATTTAATTGAATTAGACTGCTCAGAAATTAACGTCCCAGGGTATTGTCAGAAACAATAAAACAATCAGCTGGGAATCAGTGGAGCCTAAAGGATGGAGAGAAATAGTAATACCAAATGAAACAGGTAGCTTGACAGAAAGATCAGGAAAAGAGACAGTCAAAGAGAGGCTTGCTAAAACCACTGTCATCCCAGGGCAACTGTATGCATGTCCAAGGCTGGGCCTTTGAGGAGTGACAACAAAAACTTCATGCTGTGGAAGAAATGGATAACAGTAAAATAGTCTAGCCAAGTCATAAAACAAATAAAAAAGCAAACATAAAATTAAGCCTAAGAGATGGAGAAGGACAATCAGTATCCAAAGTTGCTATAATATATCACCTAAAATGTTCTAGTTTCGAAAAAAAAAAGTTACAATACGTGTAAAGAAACAGGGATGTGTAACCCATACACAGAAAAAAAAAAAAAGAGTAGGCAACAGAAACTGCCTGTGAGAAACTCTAGGTGTCATACTGAACAAAGACTTCAAAGTATGCATTACAAATATGTTTTAAAAAACTAAAGGAACTCATGCTTAAAGAAGTTAAAGAAGACATGAAGACAGTGTTTCATTAAATAGAAAATATCAATAGAGATAAGAACTATTAAAAAGAACCAAACAAAAATTCTGTAGTTTAAAAGTACAATAAGTTGGGCATGGTTGTGCAAGCCTGTAATCCCAGCTACTCAGGAGGCTGAGGTGGGAGGATTACTTGAGCCCAGGAGTTTGAGATGAGCCTGGCCAACATAGTGAGACTTTGTCTCCAAAAAAGGGACAATAAATGAAATGAAAAATTCACCAGAGGGGCTCAACAGTAGATTTTAACTGGCAACAAAATATATAAATAAATAAAAGTAAATAAATCATCAAATTTAAAGATAGATTAATAGAAACAGTGCGATCTTAAGTACAGAGTAAAAATAGAATGAAGAAAAATGAAAAAATGCACAGAGCCTCAGAGAAATGTGGGACACCTTTAAGCACACAAACATACATATAATGAAAATACTGGGAGGAGAGAAGAGATGAGCAAAAATAATATTAGAATAAATATGGCTTAAAACTTTCAATTGCTGAAAAACATTAACCTGCATATCTATGAAGCTCAACAAAGTCAAATTAGGATAAATAAAAAGAGATAGACACCCCAAAACATCATAATAAAAATGCTGAAGGACAAAGACAAAGAAAAATCTTAACAGCAACAAATGACTTATCACGTACTAGAGAACCACAGTAAGATTAATAGCTGACTTCTCATCAAAAACAATAGAGATACCCAAAACCGCTATGCCATGGTAAAAATTAAATTAAATTAAAAACAACAAGAACAACAACAAAAACCCAATAGAGGCCACAAGGCAGTGGCATGACATATCTAAACTGTTCAAAGAAAAATACTGTTCACCAGCAATCTCATATCCAGCAAATGTTCCTTTCAAAAATGAAGATGAAATAAAACCATTCCCAGATAAACAAAACCTGAGAGAATTTGTTGTGATCAGAGCCACCTTATAAGAGATATTAAAGGAAGTCATTTAGGCTGAAAGCAAGTAACCCCAGATGAAAATTTGAGTCCACAAGGAAAAAAAAGAAAGGAGAACTATTAAACATGGTTGTGCAATTATTTAAAAAAAAACAAAATAAATACATATTTTCTTCTTTCTTCTCTTAGCTGATTTAAAAAACAATTGTATGAAACAATATGTATGTGTATGTATATGTGCATATGAATTATTGGACCTATAAATGTAATATACTTGACAATAAGAGCACAAAGGAGATGATTAGGAAATGGGTTATATTGGAGTAAGGAAAGGACACCAGATGATAACTCAAACCCACTGGAACCAATAAAAAAAATGTTAAGAAGGCAGTATACTTGTTCCCTCTATATAGATGCTTCCATATATAAAGTAATGATTGTATTATAACAATGTATTGCTGGGTTTTTAACATATACTGCTGTATATAACAATAATAGCACAAAAAGAGAAAGAAAAATGCTATCTAGGAGTAACATTTCTATATCTCACTGAAATTAAATTAGTACAAATCTGAAGTAGATTCTCATAAATTAAGATGTGTATGGCAATTCCTAGAGCAACCACTGAAGAAATAGCTCAAACAATGTAGAGATTTGTGGTACCACTGATTCCAAAATGGTGGCATAGAAGCAAGCTGGCTTCACTGCCACACAAACACAAAACCAAAAACAAATGTACAGCACGGAGATTATCACCAGCAATATCCCAGCACTCAAATGTGAGGGGAAGCTAGTCTCTAGGGCCACAGAGAAGTGAAAAAACTCCACGCAGACAGTAAGAGAATTGGACTTCCATCTCTGCGATGCCCCTCCCCCATCTTCCTGGCACCAAATGCATAGGACATTTTCCCCTGACTCATAATTTTTACCCTGGAAAAAGCGAGATCAAGGTGAACGACCAGCTTCCCCACCATCATGAGTTCCCTAGCATATGACCTGTTCCTGTCTCAACCCAGGGTAAGCACCGGAAGTGCTGGAAGAGAGAAATATCTCTTAGGACAGTCAGAGACAAAGAAGGGAGGTAGAATCACCATCCCCTCTGGAAACCCTGTTTTGTAATTTGGCCAAAGCAGATACCAAACCAGAGTGGCTCTTCAGCAGCACTATGTCCCCTGAGCAAAACCCCCTAGCCAGCCTTCCCACACTACTGGGATAGTCCCATTGGGTCCTCCCCCATTCAGGATGGGCAGCACTGATTGTTTACTAGAACTGAGAAAAACCTGGGTTTAAGGCACTATCTAGTGCTGAAAAGGAGGCAGCAACCTAGTAGGGAAAAAAAGAAAGAAAGGAGAGAGAGAGAGAGAGAGAGAGAGAGAGAGGAAGGAAGGAAGAAAAAGAAAGAAAGAAAGATAGAAAGAAAGAATCAACAGGTAAATTACAAAGAATCTCTAAGCAAATTCATCCAATAAAAAACAAAAGAAGCCAGACAGAGAAGACTGGAATAAACAACTACTCCTTCAATGCAAAGACATATATGTACATACACAAGAAACAACAGCAAACAGGGAACCATAACCTCCCTGAATGGACAAAGCAAGAAACCCAGTGACTGACCCTAATGAGATAATAATATGTGAACTCTCTTACCAAGAGTTCAAAATAGCAATTTTTTAAATCTGTTTTTTTTCTAGAGACAAGGTCTTGCTCTGTTTACTGGGATAGAGTGCAGTGGCACAGTCATAGCTCACTGCAACCTCAAACTCCCAGGCTCAAGTGATCTTCTTGCCTCAACCTCCTGGGTAGGTGGGACCACAGGCACGTGCCACCACACCTACCTATTTATTTATTTATTTTGTAGAGACAGGTTCTCACTATGTTGCCAAAGCTGGTCTTAAATTACTGGCTTCAAATGATCCTTCCACCTCAGCCTCCCAAATTGCCAGGATTATAGGCATGAACCACCACACCCAGCCCAAAGTAGCAGTTTTAAGGAAACTCAGTGATCTCCAATATAACACAGAAAAACAATTCAGAAATTTATCAAAGAAATTTAAAAAAGAGATTGAAACAATTAAAAAAAAAAAACCAGAAATCTTGGAACTGAAAAATATATTTGTTGAACTAAAAGAACTCTTTAGAGGCTCTCGACAGCATAATGGACCAACTAGAGGAAAGAATCAGTGAGCTCAAGGACAGGCTACTTGAATATACACAGTCAGAGTAGAAAAAAAGAAAGCATAAAAAGAAACAAAGTTCACCTAAAAGATACAGAAAATTATCTCAAAAGACCAAATCTAAGAATTATTGATGCTTAAGAGGGAATTGAGCAAGAGTGAAGCTTTATAGAGCTTATTCAAAGAAATAATAACAAAATAATTTCCAAAACTTGGGAAAGAGATAAACAACCAGGTACGGAAAGGTCAGAGAACACCAAAAAAAAAAAAAAAAAAAATTTACCCAAATAAGACTACTCCAAGTATATAATAATAAGGCTTATAATAATCAAATTCTTAAAAATCAAGGATAAAAATAGGATCCTAAGAGCAGCAAGAGAAAAGAAGCAAACAACATACAAAGAAGATCCAATTCATCTAGCAACAGACTTCTCAATGGAAACCATATAGGCCAGGAGGGGGTGGGTTGACATTTCCAAAGCGCTGGAAGAAAATAAAATGCCAGGCAAGAATACTGTATTCAACAAAGCTGTCCTTCAGCTATGAAGATGAGATAAAGTCTTTTCCTGACAAACAAAAGCTGAGAGAATTCACCACCACCAGACCCATCTTACAAGAAATGCTGAAAGGAGTTCTTCAATCTGAAAGAAAAAAACACTAATGTGCAAAAAGAAAACACTTTAAGGTGTTAAATCCACTGGTAAAATTAAGTATATGGACAAACACAGAATACACTAACACTGTAATTGTGGTACACAATCCACTTACAACTCTAGTAAGAAGCCCAAGATAAATATATCAAAAACAACAATAGCTAAGAGATAGACAATATAAAATATGTACATTGAGACAACATAAAGTCAAAATGTATATGAGGGGATAGAGTTAAACTGTAGAGGTTTTGTTTTGTTTTTTTTTTATCATTTTTTCTTTGTTTATGTCTATTCTTTTCTTTGTGATATAAGTTGGCATCTGTTTAAAATAAACCCAACTCACATATAAAGATACATGTAGACTGAAAGTGAAAGGATGGAAAAAAATATTCCATGCAAGTGGAAACTGAAAAAGAAGCCAGGCATAGTGGCTCACACCTGTAATCCCAGCGCTTTGGGAGGCTGGGGTGGGATAATTGCTTGAGGTCAGGAGTTTGAGATCAACCTGGGCAACATAGTGAGACCCCCATCTCTACAAAAACACTAAAAATTTAGCTGGGCATGGTAGTGTCCCAGCTACTTGGAAAGACAAGATGGGAGGATCACTTAAGCCAGGTGTTCAAGACTGCAGTTAGCTATGACTGTACCACTGTGCTCCAGCCTGGGGGACAGAGTTAGAACCTGTCTGAAAAAAAAAAAAAAAAAAAAAAAGCAGGAGTATCCATACTGATATTAGTAAATAGACTACAAATCAAACACTGTAAAAAGAGATAAGGTTGTGATATAATGATAAAGGAGTCAATTCAGCCAGAGATTATAACAATTATAAATATTCATCCAACACCAGAGCTCCTGAGTATATAAAGCAAACACTAATAGATCTAAAGAGAGAGATAGATTGCAATACAACGATATTAGGAGACTTTAACTCTCAATTCTCAGTAAATGGACAGATCATCCACACAGAAAACCAACAAATATCAGAGTTAAACTACATACTAGACCAAATAGACATTTACAGAATATTTCACCCAATTGCTGCGGAATATACATTCTTTTTGTTTTTTAACCAGTACATGGAAGATTCTCCAGAATAAACTATATATTAGGCCACAGAACAAATCTGAACAAAATTTTAAAAGTAGAAATCATATCAAGTATATTTTCTGACCACAATGAAATAAAACTAGAAATCAATAACAAGAGGAACCTTGGAAAATACACAAACACATGGAACTTAAACAACACGCTCCTAAACAATCAATTGGTCAATGAAGAAATTAAGAACAAAATTTAAAAACTTCTTGAAACAAATGAAAATGAAAATACAGCATACCAAAATATATGGGGTATAGCAAAAGCAGTACTAAGAGGGAAGTTTATAGTAATAAACATCTGTATCAAAAAAATAAAAAGACTTCAAATAAACAAACTAGTGATGTACCTTAAGAAACTAGAAAATCAAGAACAAACCAAACTTACAGTTAGTAGAAGAAAAGAATTAAACATCAGAGCAAAAATAAATGAAATTTAGACCAAAATAAAACAGAAGATCAATGGAGTAATAAGTTGGTTTTTTTAAAAGACAAACAAAATCAACAAACTTCTGGCTACACTAAGAAAAAAGAGAAAAGACTCAAATAAGTAGATAAAATCAGAAAAGACAATAAGATATAACAACTGAAACTACAGAAATATAAAGAATCATTAGAGACTATTATGAATAACTATATGCCAAAAAATCGGAAAACTTAGAAGAAATGAATAAATTCCTGGATGCACACACCCTATTGACATTGAACCATAATGAAATAGAAAACCATAACAAACCAATAATAAATAACAAGATTGAAGACATCATAAAAAGTCTTCCATCAAAGAAAAATCTAGAACCTGATTGCTTCACTGCTGAATTGTATCAAACGTTTAAAGAATTAATACGAATTCTACTGAAACTCTTCAAAAAATTGAAGAGGAGGGAATACTTCAAAACTCATTCTATGAGGACTACATTACCCTGATACTAAAACCAGACACGGAAACAACAACAACAACAACAACAACAACAAACACTACAGGCCAATATCACTGATAAACATAGATGCAAATATCTTCTACAAAATACTAGCAAACAAATTTAATGACACATTAAAAAATCATTTACCATGATCAAGTGGGATTTACCCCAAGGATGCAAGGATCATTCAACATACACAAATCAATGGCCATGATACATCACACTAACAGAACCAAGAACAAAAGTTATATCATCATTTCAATAGATACTGAAAAAACATTTAATAAAATTCATCCCTCTATGATAAAAACTCTGGACAAACTGGGTGTAGAAGGAACATACCTCAAAATAATAGAGGTCATATATGACAAACCCATGGATAACATCATACTAAATAGGAAAAAATTGAAAGCCTTTTCTCTAACATCTGGAACAAAACAAAGATGCTCATTTTCACCACTTTTATTCAACATAATACTGCAAGCCCTGGCAAGAACAATTAGGCAAAAGAAAGAAATAAAGCGTTTCCAGATTAGAAGTGAAATTAGCCTTGTTCACAGACAACATAATCTTATACTTAGAAAAACCTAAATACTCTACAAAAACTATTAGAACTGATAAATGGATTCAGTAAAGTTCGAGATACAAAATCAACATACAAAATATTAGTAGCATTTATATATACCAATAGTGAACAATCAGAAAAAGAAATCAAGAAAGCAATCCTATTTACAATAGCTATAAAGTATATAAAACACCTAGGAATCAATTAAATCAAAGAAGTAAATGATCTCTGTAATGAAAACTATAAAACATGATGAAAGAAATTAAAGAGGGCATAAAAATGGAAACATATTTCACGCTTATGGATTAGAAGAATTAATAGTATTAAAAAAATAATACTACCCAAAGCAATCTACAGATTCAATGCAATCCTTATCAAAATACCAATAACATTTCTCACAGCAATAGAAAAACAATTCTAAAATTTATATGGACCACAAAAGTCCCCAAGTAGCCAAAGCCATCCTGTGCAAAAAGAACAAAGCTGGAGGCATCACACTATCTGACTTCAAAATATACTGTACAGCTACAGCAAATAAATCAACATGATACTGGCATACAAACAGATATGTAGACCAATGGAACAGAATAGAGAACCCCTATATATATATATATATATCTCCATGCATTAATCGCCAACTCATTTTTGACAAAGGCAGCAAGAACATACAGTTGAGAAAGAACAGTCTCTTCAATAAATGGTGCTGGGAACACTTAATAACCATATGCAGAAGAATAAAACTAGACTCATATCTCTCACAATATATGAAAATAAAATCAATATGGATTAAAGACTTAAATCTAAAACGTGAAACTATGAAACTAGTAGAAGAAAACTTCAGGGAAATGCTCAAGGACATTGGTCTGTGCAAAGATTTTTTTTTGTGTAAGACCTCAAAAACACAGGCAACCAAAGCAAAAACAGACAAATGGGATCATATCAAGCTAAAAACCTTCTGCACAGTGAAGGAAACAATCAACAGTGCTGAGACAACCCACAGAATGGGAGAAAATATTTGCAAACTATCCATCTGACAAGGGATTAATAAATAGAACATACAAGGAGCTCAAATAACTCAATAGCAAAAAACCAAATAATTCAATTTAAAAATAGGCAAAAGATCTAAATAAGTATTTCTCAAAAGAAGACATACAAGTGGCCAATAGGTGTAGGAAAAAGTGCTCAATATCATCAGAGAAATGCAAAACAAAACCACAATGAGACCCGGTTAAATGGTTTCGATCAAAAAGATAGGGTATAATGGATGCAGGCAAGTATGTGGAGAAAGGGGAATTCATGTACACTGTTGGTGGGAATGTAAATTGGTACAGCCACTATGGAGAACATTATGAAGATTCCTCAAAAAACTAAAAGTAAAACTACCATATGATCCAACAATTCCACTGGATATATACCACTACCAGGTATATATCCAAAAGAAAGGAAATTAATATAGCAAAGAGATATCTGCACTCCCATGTTTATTGCAGCACTATTCACAATAGCCAAAATATAGAATCAACCTAAGAGTCATCCCTTCAGTGATGTATATACACAAGGATTCTTATTCAGCCATAAAAAGAATGAAATCCTTGCATTTGCAGCAATGTGGATGAAACTGGAGGTGATTATGTTAAGTGAAATACGCTAAGCATGGAAAGATAAATGTTCCATGTTCTCACTCATATGTAGAAGGTAAAAAGTATATCTCATGAAGACAGAGAGTATATTGGCTAGGAAGGGTAAGTGCAAATGAAGAGGGGCTGATTAATGGGTACGAATACACAGTTTGATAGAAGAAATAGGATCTAGTGTTTGATATATCACTAGGGTTACTAAAGTTTATAATAATCTATTGTATATTTCAAAATAGCTAGGAGAGAATAATTTGAATGTTTCTAAAGACAAATATTTAAGGTGATGAGATCTTAATTACACTGACTTGATCTTTGCAAATAACATGAATATATTAAATTATTACATGTACCCCAAGATGTGTATAATTATGTATCAATAATTTTTTTAAGTAGAGAAGAAAAAGCATTAAAGGAATTAAAATGTTATGCCAGAAAATATTCACTTCACATGAAAGAAAGAAGTAAAGGAGGAACAGAGGAACAAAATAAAGGAGACATACAGTAAACAAAAAGTAAAATATCAGGTGTAAGTCCAACTATATCAATAATAACATTAACTTTGAGTACATAAAACAATCCAATCAAAAATCAGAATTGTCATACTGGAATTAATACACTTATATATAATATAATATGTTAATCTAATTATATGTTGGCTTTGGGAGGCAGGTTAGATTCAAAGATACAAATAGGTTCAAAGTAAAAGGATGGAAAATGTATAACATGTATACAACAACCATAAGAAAGTTGGAGTGGCTATATTAATGTCATGCAAAATAGCTTTAAACTTTATTCCTATAGATAAAGAGGAATATTTTGTAATGATAAAAATGTCAATCCATCAAAAAATTGTAATAATTATAAATATATATGCACCTAAGAACAGAGCCCTTCAATACATGAAGCAAAGGCTGACAGAATTGAGGGTGGAAATAGATAATTCAACAACAGTGAGAGACTTCGATATTCCACTTTAACTAATGGAAAGGAAAATGAGGCAGAAGATCAAGAATGAAACAGAAGACTTTAACAACAATATACATAAACTATACCTAACTGATAGGTATGAAACACTGCACCTGACAAAACCAGAATGACAGTATTCTCAAGCACACATGAAATATTCTACAGGATAGACCATATGGTAGATCACAAAGCAAACCTTAATAAATGTAAAAGGCATGAAATTGTACCAATTATTACTTCCAGTTATAAGAGAGTGAAATGGAAAATTAATAACAGAAAGAAATTTGAGGAATTCACAAATATGTGAAAATTAAACAATATGCTATTAATGGGTCAAAGAAGAAATCACAAAGGAAATTAGAAAATATTTTGAGATGAATAAAAATGAAGACAGCATATAACAATTTCTGGACTGCAGCTAATTTAATGCTTAGAGTAAAATTTATAGATGCAAATTACATGAAAGAAAAATAAAGATCTCAAATAAACAACCTTCCACCTTAAGAACATGGAATAAGAAGTGCAAACTGAACCCAAAATCAGCAGCAAGAAAAACATACTAAGGATTATAGTGAAAATTAATGAAACAGAGAATAGAAAAATAGTACAGAAAATCCACTGAACCAAATGTAGATTTTAAAAAAAGATTATCAAAATTGACATTTGGTCATGGTATATAATCTTCTTTACACTAAGGACTAGTATAAATCATTTTTATACTAAGGACTACATTTATCTAGACTGACTAAGAGAAAAAGAGAGAGGACTCAAATTACTAAAATGAGAAGTAAAAGAGGGGACATAACTACCAACCTTACAGAAATAAAAATAATTTTAAGGAAATACTATGGACAATTGTTTGCCACAAATTAGATAACAGATAAAATGAACAAATTACTGGATAGAACATCTCAAGAAGAAATTGATAATCTGAATACACCTTTACAAGTAAAGAGTTTGACTTAGTGATCAAAAAACTTTCTCAAAGAAAAGCCCAAGACCAAATGGTTTCCCTGGTGAATTCTATCAAACATTTAAGAAGAATTAATGTGAATTATTCACAAACTCTTCCTTATCTCAAAACCAGACAGATACATCACAAGAAAACTATGTATCATTCGATCCTATTTTTTTGTGTGTGAATATAGACACAAAAATTCTCAACAAAATACTGTCAAATGGAATCCAGCAACATACAAAAAGAATAATACACCATGACCATGTGGAATTTATCTCAGGAATGCAAAGTTGTCCCAACACTTGATAATCAGTTAATTGAATACACTTCATCAACAGAAGGAAGGGGAAAACCACATTTTCATTGATTAAAAAAGCCTTTTGACAAAATCCAAAATACCCTTCTATGATAAAAATCCTCAGCAAACTAGAAATAGAAGTAAACTTCAACATAGTAAAAGCCATATATGAAAAACCCACAGTTAACTTTATACATAATGGTGAAAAACTGAATGCTTGCTTTCCCCCTAATTAGAAACAATAAAGGGATGTCTGTTTTACCCCTTCTGTTCAACTTGTACTGGATGTTTTAGCCAGGGCAACAGGGTAAGAAAAAGAAATAAAGGGTATCTAGATTAAAAAGTAAGAAGTAAAATTATCTTTATTTCCTGATTATGTAACTTTGTATACCTAAACTCCTAAGGAACCTACTAAAAAACTGCTAGAATAAACAAGTTCAAGAAGGTTGCAGAATATAAGATCACTATATAAAAATCAAATATATTTTTAAATAATTCTCTTATAATAATGTCGGAATAAAATATTTAAGAGTAAGTTTAACAAAAGAAGTGCAAATTTTTACTCTGCAAACTTCAAAATATCATCTAATGGAATTGAAGAAGACTAAAATCCATGTACATAAATCGGTAGCATTTCTATATACTAATAACAGTCAAGCCTAGAATCAAGTCAAAGATTCAATACTGTTCACAATAGTTACAAAGAAAATAAAATACCTAGGAGTATACTTAACCAAGGAAGCAAAAGATCTCTACAAGCAAAACTATGAAACTCTGAGGAAAGAAATTGCAGAGGATACAAACATATGGAAAAACATAACATGTTCATGGATAGGTAGAATAAACATTGTTAAAATGTTCATGCTACCCCAAGTGATTTACAAATTCAATTCAATCCTCATCAAATTACCAAAATCATACTTCACAGATCTAGAAAAAATAATTCTATGCTGTGTTTGGAACCAGAAAAGAGCCCGAATAGCCAAAGCAATCTTAAGCAAAAAGAACAAATCTAGAGGCATCACATTATCAGACTTCAAACTATACTACAAGGCTGCAATAACCAAAACAGTGTAGTATTGGTATAAAGACAGAGACATAGACCAATGGAATAGAACAGTGAACCCAGATATAAAACCATCTACCTACAACCAACTGATCTTTGACAAAGCAGACAGCAATGTATGCTGGGGAAAAGAAGCCCTATTCAATAAATGGTACTGGGAAAATTGGATAGCCACATGTAAAAGAATGAAACATGTCCCCTACCTCTCACCATTCACAAAAATTAATTCAAGATGGATAAAAGACTTAGGTCTAAGGCATGAAACCATAAGAATTCTGGAGAAAAATGTAGATGAAATTCTTCTAGATATCGGCCTAGGCAAAGAAGTTATGAAAAAGACCCTAATGGCAATTATGGCAACAACAAAAATTAATAAATGTGATTTGATTAAACTAAAAAGCTTCTGCACAGCTAAGGAAACAAACAGAGCAAATAGACAACTACAGAATGGGAGAAGATATTCACAAGCTACACATCCAATAAAGGGCTAATAACCAGAATTTACAAAGGACTCAAGCAAATCAGCAAGAAACAAACGACCCTATTAAAAACTGGGCAAAAGACATGAACAGAAGATTCTCAAAAGAAGAAAGATAAATGGCCAATAAACATATGAAAAGATGCTCAACATAATTAATCACCGGGGAAATGCAAATTAAAACCACAATGAGATATCACTTTACCCCAGTTAGAATGGCATTTATCAAAAAGTCCAAAAACAATAGATGCTGGCATGGATGCAGAGAGAAAGGAACACTTATACCCTGTTGGTGGGACTGCAAATTAGTACAACTGCTATGGAAAACAGTATGGAGAGTCCTCAAAGAACTAAAAGTAGACCTACCGTTTGATCCAGTAATCCCATTACCCAAAGGAAAAAAAGACTTTTCACCTGCACTTGAATGTTTATTGTAGCATAATTCACAATTGCAAAAATGTGGAATCAACCCAAATGGCCATCAATTCATAAGTGGATTAATAAAATGTGGTATATGTATACCATGCAGTACTACTCAGCCATAAAAAAAGATGAATTAATACCATTTGCAACAACCTGGATGGAACTAGAGACCATTCTCCTAAGTGAAGTATCTCAAGAATGGGAAAACAAACACCACATATACTCACTAATAAATTGGAACTAACCGATGAGCACATGTGCATAGAGGGAAGTAAAACTCAGTAGAAATCAAGCAGTGGTTGGGTGGAGAGGAGGGAAAATAACCTACCTAACACGTACTGCGAACACTATTTGGGTGATGGGCACACCTTTAGCCAGGACTCAAGCATTACAAAAGTGATCCATGTAACCTAAAACATTTTTATCCCTTTAATATTTTGAAATAAAAAGAAAAGAAATTAAAGAAGACCTAAATAAATGGAAAGACATCCCATGTTTATGGACTGAAGACTTAATATTGTTATGATGACAATACTATCCAAAGTAGTCTACAGATTCAATGCAACCCTGATCAAAATGTCAGCTGACTTCTTTTCAGAAATTGACAAGGTGATCCTAAAATTCATAAAGAGATGCAAGGAACCTGAAACAGCCACAACAATCTTTGGGAAAAATAAGCTGGAGGGCCCACTCTTTCCAATTTCAAAATTTACTGCAAAACTACAATGATCAAGACAGTGTGGTACTGGCATAGGAAAAACATGTATATCAATGGAATAGAATGGAGAGTCCAGAAAAAAATTCTCACATTTATAATCAATTGATTTATGACAAGAGAGGCAATATGATTCAATGGAGAAAGAGTAATCCTCTTATGTCACACCATATACAAAAGTAACTCAAGATGGGTCAAAGACCTAAATGTAAGTGCTAAAACTATATGTCTTAGAAGAAAATACAGATGTAAATCTTCCCAAACTTAAAGGGGAAATAGTTTCTTAGATACTACATCAAAAGCATAAGCAACAAAAGAAAAAATAGATAGACTGGATGTTGTCAAAATAAAACTTTTTGTGCTTCAAAGGACACCATAAAGAAAGTTAAGAGCCACAAAGTGAGATAAAATATTTGTAAATCATATATCTTATAAGGGTCTTGAATTCAGAATATATAAAGAATTATTACTAATCCATAATAAAAAGACAAATAGCCCAATTAAAATGAGCATAGGATCTGACTAGGTATTTCTCCAAGGGAGATGTACAATAGCCATAAAGAATATAAAAAGATATTTGCCATCATTGGCCGTTAGACAAATGCCCATCAAAATCATGATATATACTATTTCATACCCACTAGAATGACTGTAATAAAAAAGTCATAATAGCAAGTGATGGCAAAGATGTAGAGAAATTATAACCTTTATGCACAGCTGATGAAATCCAAAATTGTGCAACTGCTTTGGAAAAGTGTTTGGCGGTTCCTCAAGATGTTAAACAGAGTCTCCGTATGATCCAGCAATTCCATGTCTAGGTATATACCCAAGAGAAATGAAGACTTGCATGTGAATGTTCAGAGAAGCTTTATTTAATAATCAAAATGAATAGACCCAACTGGAATCAGCCCAGGGGTCCTTCAACAGGTGAATGGTTAAACAGCTGTGTTCCAGTCACACCATGGAATCCTACTCAGCAATGAAAAGGAATGAAGTATTGATACCTGCAACAACATGGATGAATTTCCACATAATTATGCTGAGTGAAAAAAGTTACATATGACAAATTTTTTGGCTGATATACACGTTCAGTAATTTTACTGTGGTGAGAGTTCCATGGAGAAACACACACACACACAAACATACCAACTTTATCAAGAAAGTAAAAAGAAAAACTATAGAATGGAAGAAAATATTTGCAAATTACATATTTGATAAGGTGTAATATCCAGAACATATAAAGAACCCATACACCTCAACAAAGGACTCAAATAGACATTTCTCCAAAGAAGATATATAAATGGCCAAAAGACATAAAAAGATGTTTAACATCATTAGTCATTAGAAAAATACAAATGAAAACCAGAGTGAGATACCACTTTACACTGACTAGAATAGCTATCATCAGCACACAGAAAGTAACAAGTGTTGGTGAGAATATGGAGAAATTGGAGCCTTCGTACATTCCTGGTGGAATGTAAAATGGCGCGGCCACTGTGGAAACGCAGTTTGCCAGTTTCTCAAAGAACTAAACTAGACTTACCATATGACCTGGCAATCCTACTCTTAGGTAAATACCTAAAAGAATTAAAAACAGAGACTTGAACAGATACTTGTTCACCAGTGGTTATTGTAGCATTATTCACAATAACCAAAGGGTGGGAACAATCAACAGAGGAATGTGTAAACCAAACGGGGACTATTATTCCAAATATTCCAATGGAATATTATTCAATCATAAAAAGGAATGAAATTTTGATACATGCTACAACATGGATGAATCTCGAAAACATGCCAAGTGAAATAAGCCAGACACAAAAGGACAAATACTGTATGATTTCACTTATATGAAATATCTAGGATAGGCAAAATCACAGAGCAGAAAGTAGGTTAGTGTTCAGCAGGGCTAGGGGAAGGGGAATGAGGAGTTATTATTTAATGGGTACCAGGTTTCTGTTTGAGGTGATGCTAACACAACAATGTGTATGTATTTAACAGCACTGCATTGACACTTAAAATAGTTAAAATGGCAAATTGTATGTTATATATTATCACAATTATTAATAAAAATAATTAGTACTGTAATATACCAAAAACCATTAAATTTTACCCTTCAAAGGGCGAATCGTATGGTATGTGAATTATATCTCATTAAAGCTGCTTTAAGAACTTGTCAACTTTCACACCACATATTTGCATTTTATCATGTCAATTATACTTCAATAAAGCAGTGAAAACTGTGCATGCATGACTTTGATAAAAATAAATATTAAATTTAAAGGAAAAAATCAAATTATGAATGCAGTTCTTAATCATTTTCAGCAATGCAGCCTGATTCAGAGCAGAAACTCGAAGTCCCTCTGCACCTCCTTGCTTCCTGGAATTCACTCATTCAGATAAGAACAAAGCGTGTGCCCCGCTCAGCACACACCCGGCACACGGTGACCCCTGACACCCATGGCCTCAGTTTGTTGTCGCTGGCTTTGGGAGGTGAGCGCTGAGACGCTGAGATTCAAGGGACATAGATGGGACCTCGGCAACTTTGCTTAAGCTCTCAAGTCTCAGAGTCTTCTGCTTCTAAGGATTGTGGGAGGCATCTTTCTAAAAGGCTTAGCAGTGTTGGCACTAACAGAAAGGGCCGGATACCAAAGCTCCAAGCAATGGGGCCCTGACACCCCCCCGTGAAGGACCCGTGGCTCTTGCCTGGACCTTCGTGACAGAGCCCAGAGAGGTCGCCCATCGAGGCAGTGGAGAACTCAGCAGGGGCTGGGAAGAGGGCCGGCCTGGAATGGGTGTGGGGTCCTGTGCTTCTCTGCCCCAGAGGGTGTGGAGCAGCGGGGGGTCCGCGGGGCGGCAGGCAGCGCCTGGAGAGGAGGCGGAGGAAGCTGGACCCCGGGACAACGGAGGGGCCTGAGGTGGAGGGTCCCCTGGACAGCGGGCTTCTCAAAGTCCCTTCGGGCAAATGCTGGACTCTGTCCCCCGGCGTGAAGCTCCCACGGGCCCACTGTTAGTTTTGAATCCAGCCCATCCCTGCAGCAGTGGGCCTCAGCGTCTTCTCCCGGAAAACGCAGCGGAGCGACCCGGCCAGGGGGTGCGGAGGAGGAAGGGGCCCGTGTTGCACCCGACGCACCCTTGTCCCAGTCCGTGGGCTCCGCCACCTACAGCGCCCCTTCCCTCACAGCTGCCCCCTCAACCAGGGAGGCTGGGCAGCACCAGCACCCCTGGCCCGGTGGCCAGTCCAGGGCAAGGGGTTTTCTCTGCCCCTTGGTCTTCCCACCCCCGAGCTGGTGTCTCCCCACCCGTCTCCCCCTGGGACCCAGCCATGCCCCCTGCCCTCCCAGATCTGCCCATCCCTCCAGGCCTAGGCCCTGGCTTGTGGCCCCTCAGGGCCTAGCTCTGGGCAGCCCGGCTGGGCTATGAATAGCACACAGCCCTTTTCCTTTCCAAATATAAAATGTTTGCTTTCAATCAGGGGCGTCTGGGGAAATGGAAATTATAGGATTGGAGAGTGTCCTTGGGTAAAGAAATACCTCGAATGCCGAAACCTCGCAGGGCCTCTGATTAGGGCTGGAATAATTCCTGCTGTAATATAAACAAGCCTCACTCGGCTAATGGGGGGTGGGGAGCCGGGCGGGAAATAGGGGCACATGCTGGTCTTTGTTCTCTCCCCGCCCAGCGTGCCAGTGTGGCAGGGCTGGGGCCTGGGGTCTGGAGCAGCCCTGCTCTGGGGGGCCCCTCAGGACATCAGAAACCCTGGCTTCGTGGAGTGTCCAGTGACCGTGGGCGGTCACTGCCCTAGGGAACTGGTGTTCCCACCACAGTGGGTTGGCACAGAGAGGAATCCATCTAAAAGGCTGTCAGGTCCAGGCCTGGCTCCCTGGGTTTCTCCGTGCTTCTGGGCCCTAGGCTTGCTGTGGGGGCTGGTGGAGTGGCCAGGGCCGAGGCCAGCTAGGGAGAGAGGCCAGGGACTCGGGAGAAGAGAAGGGAGCCTGGGGAAGTGGCACCAAGCAGAAGTTTCCCAAATGGTCAGTCAGTCAACAAACGTTGTTTGGCATCTTCTCAAGGCACCAGGATATAAAGGGTGAAAAATGCCATCCCCATTCTCAAGGGGCACAGAGTTGAGTGAAGAAACCAACAAGCACACGGACTGTAAGTCTTAGCAGCATGTACAGGGCGGTGGCCTGGGTTGGGGTGGTTTGGCACCCCAGACTGCCCAGGGTAGGGGCAGGAGGGAATGGCTCCCCTTGCCTTGGAGCGCCTGGCCATCTCTTCGATGCTGTGTGGCCACCTTCTCATGAGCCACCTCACCATTTCCTATCAAGACCCCCTTGGACAGACACCTCAATTACCTAGAGCAAGGAAAGTTCCCAAAATTACCAAAGATGTTTGCTAATGCCCAGCATAAAACTCAAACTTACTCTTTTCTGCAGAGGGACCTCTGGGCTATCTGCTCTTGTTTGCGGCTCAGTTCTAAGACGTGCGGCCACTCAACACAAATCACTCAGAGAGCAAAGGCAGCTCAGGAGAGTGCAGCTCGTGAAACAGAGAGATTGGAAAACTCCGGGGAACATTTGTAAAAACTTATAAATTGCAGAAATATATGGCCATGTAGTTTTGGGACCTCAGAGGCCTGGACAGCAAACGGGGCAGAATGGGTGACTGGCTATCACTGTGTGCCTGTGGCCTCAGGCAGCTCCTCCTTCTTTCTAAGCAGCAGACTCTCATCTGTAAAATGGGTACAAATGGTAGAGAAAAAGCCATCTGAGGTGACACTGATGAAGAAGAACCACCAGGACCTCCCGGACGATTAGGCTGAGAGCTCTGGAGCATCCCAGCTGCGGCACCGGCTGGCCACGGTGTCTCGGTCAGCGACAGCTCTGAGGGAGGCCTCCCAGCTCAGTTCAATGTGTGCTGGAGGCCAAGGCAGGTCAGAGAGGAGGCCTGTGGCTCAGCCAGTGCCTGGAGAGAAGTGGAGGTGCCAGCAGGGTGGAGGGAACAAGGAGGAGGGGCCCCAGGCCCGGGGAGTGGGGGTGGAGGGTGGGGAGGGCCAGGGAGGCCTTTGGAAGGGGGCCTGCAGGTGAGGGAGGAGCTGGGACAGTGCTCCAACCCCTCCTCTCCTGCCTCCTGAGAGGCTGAGCCCAGTCAGGAGCCTGGACTCAGGGCCAGGACACATATGATCCATAGGTCCAGAGCAGGAAGGCGGGAAGAGAGGACGGAAGGCAGCATGGGACACCTGTCCAGTCTCCCCAGGGGTGAAAAAGCACTCGGCCAAGGCCAGCCAGTGGCTGCTGCCAGACTTCTGCTGAGTGACTGAGTGGCAGGACCCACCCCTCACGCCCCTGTTCAGCATCTTAAGTGAGAACCTGTTGAGAACTCTGCAGGGATGCTCCCATAGGCTCAGAACCCAGCAGGCTCGGTCGGGGAAGGGGTAGGGGGTGGGGGTAGGGAGTGGGACCCCTCCCCAGGACCGGGGGAGCAGGAACAGGCCCCAGGAATGTGATGGAGGCCTCGGCAGATGGCCCCCTGCCCACCCGCCTGCCCTGGGCCGCCAGCGGTTCCGTATTTACACTACATTAATAATGGTTTAAACGTTCTCATAAATAGATGCTGATTAATTGGCAATCCATTTGCTGAAGCTTGGCCTGCCAGACGGTTTCCTGGAGGCCCGTTCCACATCCCTATAAACACCAGCAGCGAGCAAAGCAGGCGCTAATGTACCGGGCGCCCCGCCCCTGAGCAGCCGAGAGCAATTCCTCAGGCCTGAAAGGGCGGCCAACTTGCAGCTGTGCCCTGCCTGGCAGTCCCAGCTTCAGCCTGGGAGGACGACTCCAGGGCCCCTTTGGGGCAAACGGACTCCACTGGGTGGTGGGGAGGGCAGAGGCAGGGTGGCCACACAGGCTGGTGCTGGCAGTTACTTGCTTCCTGGTCTGGGGCCCCTCTGAGCAATGGGCTGCTCATCCCTGCTGCCACCGGTGGATGCCATTACACTGGTCACCATCAAGGCCACCAGGTCCAGGCCCTTGGGACTCTAGGGATCTGGAGATCATTTGGTAGGGACTCTAGGGAAACCTTGGTGCCAGGGTGAACCAAGAGCAGAAACCACCCGGTCTCATGGTTGCTTTGCTGAGTGGTCACTGCCCACGGGCAGCCCAGCCCCTCCCGTCCTCTCAGTCTGCCAGCTCTGTCCCGCTAGCCCGCATGTGCCGGCTCTTCCCGTCCACCTGGCAGAGGCCTGTGCACTGGGTACCACGCTGTGTCTCGTGCACAGGATGTGGGGAGATTCATTCGTGCAGAAAGCAGAGGCAGCACCCGCCATGAGGCGGTCACAGCCCTACTCGACAAAGCTCCCTTCCCTCAGGTGAAGGGCTGAGGGAGGGCAAGGACCCCAGCTCCAGCGGCCCCCTGCCTCGCAGCAGCCCAGGCCTCGTGGACCCCTCTCTCCCTCGGCACCACACGCACCAATACCAACTGTTCACAGCATGCCTCCTGCGCCCATTCCACAGATGGGAACACTGACACTCGATTGTCACCTGCCCAAGGTCACCTCACTGGCAATGACACGGTCCGAACTCAAACCCAGCATCTGCCCTAGGGGCCCTGACTAGAGAGTCTTACCGCACCAGGATGGGTTGTTGAAAGAATGAATGGGAGTGAGGAATGAATGAATTCTACAAACTCAGGTCCAGGGAAGGAGGGGAGTGGGGGAAGGGAGAGCCGAGGGGAGGGGTCCCACTCCTGCCCCTTCCCTGATGATTGGTTTTTAAAGCTCCGACAGACCCCAGCCCGAGTGGGGAGGTCAAAGGTGGCGGCTGATGGCTGTCACTCAAGCAAAATAGCCCCGTTTTCATTTTTCACTTGGGCCCAGACCCCTCCAAACAGACAGTGATTAGGTCCTGATTGAGCCTTTCCTCCGCCTGATGACTCCCACATGTGACCCGCTCCCAAATTACATGCAAATGTTCCGCGGACGAGCTGCTGAAAGCCCCCGCCCCCGCCCCAGAGGCGCGGCAGGCCGGCTGCGCGCAGGTCCCCTCCCCCTGTGAGTGAGCGTCCAGGTCGCAGGGCCTCACCTGCGCCCCGCCCCCAGCAGGTGTCTGTCAGGGCTTCAGGCCTCACCTTAGAGCCCTGCGCTCCGCAGCGCCGCCTGGCGGGGACGCGTCCGGGCCCCGGTTTGCTGGTCTGCGAAGAGGGTGCAGTAGTGGAGGCCAGTGACACCGGTGTGCTGTGTTCTCTAACCACGAGGAGGAGGGAGGCGGCGGTGGCGGTAACAATCATAATTGTTATTGGTGTCATACAGCTAAGAGCACACACTGTGAAGCCAGCCAGAGCGCTCGCTCCTTAGCGGTGTGTGGCCTGGGGCAAGTTACTGGGTCTCTCTGCTCCTGACTCTCGCTGTGGAGTGGGGATCGCAAGAGCCCCCGACTCCTAGAGGTGTTGGGAGCAGAGTAAACAAACACCCGCGTTGCTTAGAGTGGTGTAGGCACACGGTATCGCTTTTGTTACTGACCCCGCGCCATTCTCCGGGCACTGGCAGAAAGAAGGGGCTTTGCGGGCAACAACCGGGGGGCAGTCCTGGAGCCCAGACAGCCCCTACGTTTCACTGCCGCACATGGTGGGCCTAGCAGCTGCTGTCCGTGCAGACTTCTGGGCACCAGTCAGCCCCTTACGCTTCGGTGGCCAGCACGGTTCATCCTCAGGCCTGTCCTATGATGTTGGAAACACCATGATTCTCACTTTCAGCAGGACACTGTGGCCCAGAGAGGTTCAGCAGTCTGCCTGCTGACACACAGCTGATTTGTGGTGGAGGCATCCTGAGGCTGCCCACACCTGCAACTTGGGAGCTGAGGGGCTGGCCTGAAGACGGCAGACAGGGACAGCAGGAGAGGCTTCCATGGTGTGTTCTGGGGTCAGCCCAGAGGCCTCAGCTCATCCTAGGTCAGCATCCTCCCGGATTATCCTACCTAGGCCCGCACAAGGCAGGATTCCCCTGTGTAGGCAAGATCCTAGGGATGCAGCCTTCCAAGCCCTGGTTACATGCCTCCTGTGACAGGGAGCTCAGTCTCACACCTGGCAGAGCACTACGGCCTTGAGCCGGGGGAGGGAAAAGCCTTCCTATTGCAGGAACTCTCCTCTCTGGCTCCCCAGTTGGGTCTCAGATCTTTTCCTCCCAGTCATTCATTCAGCCAGGGCTTCGCTGACCACCCACGCAGTTGTGTCCCTAGCCCGGGACATGTTTTATTGTGTTCTCAGTGCTTATTCCTCTTGAGCTTCTCCGGTTCATGGTTGGTTGGCTCTAGCCTGAGTCCCTGTTAGGACATCGGCTTCACCAAGGCAGGAGCCTGCTTGTCTCAGTCACCTGGATCAGAGTGACTGGGGAAAACACGCTGGAGGGAGGGAGAGGGAGAGAGAGAGAGGAAGAGAGAGGAGACAGAACAGGATCGGCACACTCGGCTCCCTACTGCGCACTGAGTCCGGTGGGGCACACACAGGCCAGCCCTCAAGGCTGGGCAGACGTGAGCACGGACAGCCACAGTACAAACTGCGGCCGCCCCCGCCCAGGTACGGGACACGGCAGTGCTGTCCACCCACAGACCCAGGGCGAGGAGCAGGTCTGGGAAGGAGATGTTCAGCGTGCACTGGATGTCCCAGAAGTAGAAGACTTTTCAGAGAGAGGTTGGGCTGGGGACAGCAATGTGAGGGTCACAAGGACAGAAGCGGGAACAGGGACTTGTGCTTTGAATTGGAGAAGAAGGGAGTGAGGCTGAGCTAGAGGACAGGCAGGTCTTGGAAACGGCAGGTTTCAAGAAGGAGGGAACAGGTAGGTGGATAGGACAGAGGTAGGACCTTTGGCTTCAGCCAGGTGAGGCGACCAGGAGCCCTTTCTGGGGACAGGCTAGTGGGCAGGGGTGGAAAGGTGAGAGGTGGCGACAGGAGCCCAGCAGGCTGCACAGGGCCGTCGGGCGGCCTGTGCACTGCACACGGGGGCTCCTGCTGGGGGGAGGCTGTATCCCGTGGCCCAGAGGGGCATCCTTTCCTGAATCCCACAAAGGACCCTAAGGCTGGCAGGGCCTTGGGTAGGCTCTGGGGAAAGGCAGGGCTGCTGGCTGGTGGGTTTGTCTGTCTGTGAGTTTTCACGTGGAAAGGGCCAGGGCCCGAGTGAATATTGGTAGGGGAACAAGTCAGGGCAGAGAAGGGACTGGCTGAGACAGGTGGGATTGCCCCCACCCTCCAACAGTGCTGGCTGCCCCCCTCCCCTCGCAGTGGCCCTCCATTCCTGGGCAGGAAGCCGGCTGAGCCCCTCCCTCGTCGGCAGGTGGGTGGCCCCTCATCAGCCTGATGTGGAAAGTGAAATAACTTCTCCCAATTACCCTCGAATCTGGAAACTTTTTGTGCCTCTGACATTTCCTCCAGCCCGGGAGTTAATCAGCCCCTTGGCTGCCCCCCCACTGGGGCCGGGCGTGGGGGCACCAGGGGCAGTTGTGCCCTAGAAAATTATTTCTCATCGCCAATTATTGCCCATTAGAGCTAATGGGTGCGCTTAATCACCGCACACTTATCTGGGGTTTTTAAGCCACTGGAACAGCCTCCTCTCCACCTCCTCCCCCACCCTGCTTCTCTTGAGCAAAGCTGAAGCCATTGCCAGAAATATATTTTTTTAACCAAATCACACATCTGATACCGTTTTGTTTGAAAAATGAGCTGCCCTCCCCCTTCTCGTGTCTGCTGGTCACACAGCCAGTGAAGCGTGGGGTCAGCAGTGAGACCCTCGGGTGCATTCCCAAGGCCTCTGGGGGACGTGAAACTCGCCCTCTCCAACAACTTGCCGGGGCAGGGCACTTGGCCCCCGTTACAGATGAGGAAACTGAGGCTTGGCGGGGTTGGGGGGTGCCGAAGCTCACCGAGGAGGGGCGTGAGCTGGCGGGAGTCAGACCCACACCCATCCTGCTTCAGTCCGGGTGTGGGAGACAGGGCAGGAGGGCAGGGGCCTTTCGTGCCCTTGGCAATGGGGCGCGGCGAGCCAGACGCAGTGGGACTCGCCCTCGGCAGCCTGCTGGGCTGGGACGCTGATAAAAAATTTAAAAGAAAAACACTGTTCATGTGTCCACCTGAGCGCTGAAGAGACTCAGACGTCCCACTCTGAACGCTCGAAACCTTCGGCCCACGTGGGCTGCTCATGACGCTCTCGGGCGGAAATCCGCTCCACAACCTCTTCTCAACAAGGTGCCAGAGCCCCCGTGAGCCTCGGTTTTCTAATATGCAAAATGGGGCTGTGATCCACAGAAGGGTCTGGCTGCTGTGAGGATCCGGTGCTGCGCTCCACCTGGAGCCAATGTGGAGAGTCGTGGGTGGCCACGCAATGGCCCAGGAGCAGCTCTGTTCCTGGGGGCTGGTGTGAGGAGGGCTGGCAAGCAGGTAGCAGGGACACGTGGCTGCTGCCATGGCCACAAACCAGGGCCTGAGACCACACAGTCCAATGGGCCGGCTCGTTCCATGGACCCTTGCTCTGAACCCGATAACCCCAGCCAAAGCTCTGGGGGCCTAAGGAAGCACATTCACTCACTTGAAAGTTCTGTAAGACCTTCTCCACTCTGGACACACAGGTAGGAGTAACTCAGGCCCATGTCCACTTCCAGGGGACTTAGGCATGGACCAGATAGATGGAGGATAAAGGAGTGAGAGATCATTCCAGCCATCCCACAGAAAACATGATGGGATGGCATGCTAGAACACGACGTGTTGTGTACATGAGGTTCTGGATACGTGCACATGTGTATACCCGGCTCTGTCTGACAAGACAGCTGTGAAGCAGGTGCCTCTGTGGCAGTGAGCACACCCCGTGCGTGGCCCTTGGTCCCTAATACCATCCTCAGAGAAAAGACCCAGGGCTCCTTGGAAAAATGGCTGCTTCCAAACTTGGGGCAGGATTAATACAAGCCTGAAACATGCTGTTATAGGACAAAGTAAGAAAGTACTAAAAAAGAAACGATGGTGGCATGTGACAAGGATACAGGAGCCACCTGGCAGGGGCTTTCGCTGACCAAATCTAAGACAAATTGGGCTTTGAAATAATTAAGCAGGGCAATGATCACAACCACTGAGCAGTAGGAATCCATGATCCTTACTGATAAGAGACAGATACATAAACGGGGAACAGAGGTGTTCCTTATAGTAGAACACCGGGGCCAGTTGGCAAATGTGGACAGAGGGGTTGCACCGCAAAATTAGCGTTTTGCAGCCACTGTGGCAAAGATGGGCTTGGGCACGAGTCATCGTGGATGTAAATGTGGTGGAAAGCTTTGAGGCGGAGAAGGGTGCTCACGTGCTCCCGGGGGTCTCCTCACAGACCACGTACTAAATACACGGAGGGGGAACGTTCTACTGGGGGGAAATCAGGCTTAACCCTGGCAGGGTGGCAGAATGTACCACCACCGTGAAGGTACAGGTGGCACTGCCCATGTCCCTTATACCACTGATACCAGCTGGGAAGACACAGCCCAAATCCAAACATCAGAAACTCAGACCAACCCCAAGAGAGAAACGTTCCACTGAAAAAACTGTATTCTTTAAAAACGACGATGCAATAAAAGCCAAAGACAGACATGGACATTGTTTCAGACTGGTGGAGACCAAAGAGACACAGCAGCTGTGCGCAGTACCTGCTCCTAGACCAGATCAGGCGCTGGAGGGCCGAGAGTGCCACGGAGGACAGTGTTAGGCCGGCTGACAAAGTCGACGTGTGGATGGAAAACTCAAGTGTTGCAACAATGTTTAATTCCCTGAAGTTGAGAACAGGACTCTGGTTACATAAGCACATCACCTTTTCTTGGGCAATCTATACTGAAGCATTTAGGGGTAAAGGGCCACAGTGTCTGCAACTTACCCTCGAATTGTGTGAGAGAGACAGACAGAGAGACACAGATGAAAGACACGGGGCATAGATGAATAGAGACAGAGAACAAGAGCAAATAATAAGGTAAATAATTGGGTCAGATATTGTGGCTCGTGTCTGTAGTTCCAGCACTTTGGGAGGCTGAGGTAGGAGGATAGCTTGAGGCTAGGAGTTTGAGACCAGCCTGAGCAACACAGTGTGACCCCGTCTCTACAAGAAAGAAAGAAAGAAAGAAAGATTAGCTGGATATGGTGGCATGTACCTATAGTCCTAGCTACTTGAGAGGCTGAGGCAAGAGGATCAAACTTGAGCCTGGCACCCTGGAGTCTGAGGCTGCAATGAGCTATGATGATGCCACTGAACTCTGGCTTGGGCAAAAGAGTGAGACTCTGTATCAAAAAAAAAAAAAAAAAAGAAAAAGAAAAGAAAAGAAAAGAAAAGAAAAGTGAACAGCAAGTGAGGAGTAAGCCAGTGTTTTTTGTCTTATTCTCATCCCTGCAACTTTTCTTTAAATTGTAAATTGTTTCCATATAAAAAAGTAAAGAAAAAAAAAGTGATGTGGATACAGGACAACTTGAGATGGGAGTGATCAGGGATGGACACTCTGAGGGGAAACATTTGGACAGAGGCTTAAAGCATGAGGAAAAACCCTCTAGTGCTCCAGAGAAAGGGAACAGCATGTGCAAAGGCCCTGGGGTGGGGACACAGGCTGGGTGTGCTCAGGACAGGGTGGTGCAGTGGGGGAGCAGCAGGAAGGCTGAGGCCAGTCCTGGTGGGGAGTTTGGGATTTAGTCTTCTTAGTCTTCGTGCAATAGATGCACGTTGTGGCTGTCCATAGCCCTAGTGATGCCACTGAGTGAAGAGAGATTTATTCCTTCATTCATTTATTCAACAAATATGTTTTGAATCCCTCACACGTCCTGGACTATTTGGGAAAGGAAGAGGCTAAGGAAGAGGCTTCTAATGCTTTGGTAACAGGCACCAGGTGGTGGGAGGATATTCTGCCATGAGGAAGGGCACGATTTTGCCCTGATTATAGTTTCAGGGTGCATCAGTCAGGATGGGCTGGGTTCTGTTGCAGTAACAAACAAGCCAAATATCTCATGTCTGCACACACAAAGGCGCCTTTCTCAGTCAGTCACACTATGTGCCCGCATGGGCCAGGCCATCCGCCAGCCAGGGATCCCAGCTGCTGCTGGGCAAGGGGACAGGGCTTCTACCTGAAGCTACACACATCCCTTCTGCCCCATTTCGTTCACCAAGCGAGTCACACGGCCACCCTAATTTCCAAGGGAACTGGGTATGTGCCCCGAATAAGAGGCAGAACCAGGTGTTTAGGAACAGCTATAAAGACAGCCACAGGGAGAGAAGGAAACTTTCAGTCTGTACAGCCATCCGCCCAGTATGTGGTTGAGCATGTGCAGTAAAGACTAGAAGTGGGTGCTTCAGCCTAGACCTAGGAGCTACCAGACCAGCAAGACTTTCTGCCCTCAAGTGGCCAAAATGGGCAGTCGGGTGAGCAAAATGAGTGTTAGTGGGAAAGAAAACTTCCTGGGACTGGGATCCTGGGGAGGGACAGCAGCGTGTCCACAGGAGGCAGCTAAAGTGAGGAGAGGCCTGGAGACCCAGGCCCTGGGAAGCCAGGACTGCTAGACCCAAAAAATCGCCTAAGTAGTGAGTAGTGACATCAATTAGCTGTCCCCAAGTCTCTGAGGGCCAGTCCTAGGGCCAGGAGAGCAGAGCCGGGGCCCCAGGAGGGAAGGGGCAGGGCAGAGATCAGAAGTAAGGACGCAAGGATGGGGAGGACTGCTTGACAGGTGATGAGCTCTCCATCATGGAAGGCATGCAAGCAGGGGAGCAGATGTCCAAGATCTAGAGCAGCTGTAGAGGAAATTCCTGGGCTCTGAGGACCCTTTCTGCAAAGTCTGCATGTCTGGCATGGTGGAGGACGGCCAGGCCTGGTGAGAGAGTGCATGCCTGGAGAAAGCAGGATGTGGAGAGGGCAACTGGGGCAAGTGAGGAAACACTCTAGCCAGCTCCACTGGCCCCTACCTCCCCCCACGGTGGGGGCACCCCTCCAACTCCAGGTGCCTGTGAGTGTGTGGATCCCCCTCTGTCTGAAGCCAGAGCCAGGCCCTCGGGGCTCCCCTCCAGGAGCAACCCCTGTGGGAGACCTTGAGGTGTGCTGCAGAACCAAGCACAGGAGACGAGCTGCTCTGACACTGTGGGACCCGGCCTCGGAATGCTCAAGTGCTGCCCTCTGAGTGACCTTGGTCATGTCACAGCCCTCCATGAAGTCAGGCCCTGGTGCTGCCAAAGGGATGTCATGAGCAGCCAGCAGCCAGTGGCCACCTGCCTGGCCTCGGCAGAGCTCCGGGTGGTTCGTTATTTCTCTCCCCAGCCCTCCCCGCCGAGTGCGGTACGGCGGGAAGGAGGAGGAACTAGCCGACTATCCATGGTCAGACCTGGAGCCTGCAGGGAGGTGGCCGCGTTTGGTTTGTACAGGGCTCCCTGGAGGAATCAGAAAACGCAGCCGTTGTAAATCCAGACCCCTGAGTGGTCTGGCTGACCACAGTCCTGGCCACGCCCTTGTGTCCCCAGAGAAGGCTGCGTGCCAGGATGTGTCCAGGAGACAGACCCAAAAGGGCCGCAGCTGCAGGAAAGGGAGCAGATTTTTGGTGGAGCTAAGGAAACTCCAGAGTCCGTTGTACATGCGTGACTACATCGACTCCCTCCGTGGACCCTGGAGGTGCCTGGCTTCACGACCCGCTTTCAGCTCAGCGTCCAGGGCTCAGGACAGCAGCCCCAGCGGCACATCTCTGCTCCGCCCCCACCTTCCTGCGAAAGCCCGAGCTGTGACATCTCCGCAGGAGGGACCATCCATCAAAGAGCACATCAATGGTCCAGCACCACCCGGAAGGGGCCAACGACAGTGTCAACTAGGGCCACACTAAAAGCCGCCAGGCCGCGGCCCCGAGGGCAAGATGGATGGGCGTCACCAGCCCCTTTGAGGCCCTGTTTATGGGACACCCAAACAGCTGGTCAATCGCTCGGGACCATCACTCACCGGCTACCAGGGGTCCCTGACAGGCTTGAAGATTGTGTTGCCGCCTTGACTCTGGCAGCACTTAGAGTCTAGTCTGTCAGGCCGAAGGGTCCTGGTCCAGCCACTGGCACTTGACAGATGACACACCTGAGCCCCAGCGAGGAGGGCACGTGGCTGCAGGATCACCCAGGCCGGGAGCGAAGATGGGCTTTAACCCAATGCCCCCTCCAGCCAGCGCTTCCCGGGGCTCCCGGTCTCCTCTGCACACACGTCGGCCTGTGGGCTTGTGTCCCGCGGTTGCGGTAATGGAGGGCTCGTCCACCCAGATCCAAGAGCTCTCTCTAGAGATAAACCTGCTGTTTGGCTTAACTCATGTCCTCATGTTGTCGTGTTCCACTCTGGGGAGCCCAGAGAGGAGCTCGACCCTCCTTCCCTCCCTCCTCTCTGCTTTCTTCCTTCCTTTCTGCAGATGAAGCTGTTGATTTAAGACACAGAAAGTATGGGAAATCCAGCCCTAAGTCACCATCCGTACCTCAAACGCCCCAAAGCAGTCAGTAGATTGGGGTTTCTGGGGAAGGAAAATACGTGATGAGTGAGGAGGTCACCCCGCCTCACAGCAAAGCGAGTTTGTTTGCTGGGGCAGGAGCGGGGGTGGCAGGAAGGTTTGAGGGAAGCATATGGGCCACCCCACTGTCCCTTGGATCGCACCTTCTCTTCCCAAGTCTCAGTTTCCCCACCTATGAAGCAGGGTCGGTAACACGCGCACGCAGAGCGGGGTGAGGAGGGAGTGAGGTCATCGGTTTCCTCATGGCGAGGCAGCTCCGAAACCGAGGAGCGCTGTTAGTAATGACGACAGCACAAACCAGACATCGCAACTGTTTCTCATAAAGTGCCACTTTAAGGTAGTCGGCTTTAAAAAATAACTGTTCCAAAGAACAATACACAAACCCAGCATATGCAAAAATTAGCTAAAAATGGATCAAAGACCTAAATGTAGAAGATAAAACTACAAAGCTCTTAGAAGAAAACATAGAAGTTAATCGCTGCGGCCTTGGATTTGACAACGAATTCTTAGATGTGACGACAAGAACATAAGCAGCAAAAGAAAAAAAATAGATAAATTGAACTTCATCAAAATTAAAAACTTCTGTGCTTCAAAGGACACCACCGAGAAAGTAAAAAGACAAGCCACAGAATGAGAGAAAATATTTGCAGATCATATACCTGATAAGGGTCTTGTGTCCGAATCTAAAAAGAACTCTTAAAACTCAACAATAAAGACAAGTAGCCCAGTTTTTTAAATGGGCAAGAATCTAAAACATTTCTCCAAAGAAGCAATACAAATGCCACAAACACACAAAAAGTTACTGAGCACCACTGCAACAAGGAGCTGCAAATCAAGTCCATGGGGAGATACCACTTCACACCCATGGGATGGCTAAAATCAAAAGGACAGGTGACAGCAAATATCCCTAAGGATGCTGACAAATTGAAACCTTCATGCATTGCTGGTGGGAATGTATAATGGTGCAACTGCTGTGGAAAACAGTCTGGTAGATCCCCAAAATGTTAAAAATAGAGTTACCATATGACCCAGCACCACACTCCTAGGTACATACCTGGGAGAACTGAAAACAGTATCCACACAGAAACTTGCGCATAAATGCTCACAGCAGCATTATTCACAATAGCCAAAAAGTGAAAACAACCCACGTGTCCACAAACAGATGGATAAAGAAAACGTGGTATACCCATGCAATGGAATGTTATTCGGCTATAAACAGCAGTGAAGTACTGATTCATGCTACAATGTGGATGAACCTTGAAAACGTTATTCTACGCGAAGGAAACCAGGCACGGAGGGACAAAGATTGTATGATTCATATGTACGAAATGTCCCGAATAGGCAAATCCATAGACGCAGGAAGGAGACTGGTGGTTGCTGGGGTGAGAATCAGGAGTGACTGGTAATGATGATGGGGTTCCCTTTGGGGTGACAAAAATGCTCTGCAATTAGTGGTGACGGCTGTGCAACTCTGAATACCAAAGCCATTGAATTGTGTGCTTGGGAGTGTGACTTTTGCGTTAAGCGGATCACATCTCAATAAAGCTGTATGTCTACCTATGAAAAAGCAGTTATCTGAGCTGGCACTGGGCCGTATCTCAAAGCCATGGTTGAGGGTTCCCGCCTTTCTCATTCTGGCCCCAAGTTGTCATCAGGCTGGGGAGGGCTGACAGGGTTATTGGAGGAGCGGGGACTCCTCCAACATTTGGTTCCAAACCTCCTTTAAAACCCTGAAATCTTTGGGAATAATTAATGACTACTTGGAATTTTTTAACAGAGAGACCAACCCGCTTATGGCTAACGAATAAAGGGAAAAATTGCCGATCAGAACCTATGATGATAAGAGGGTTTAGCATTCTTAAATATTTGCAACTGAGACATTTAAAACATTGGAACCAGCCCTTCCAAATGCTCACATCCTTTGGCAAAGTAATCCTTCTCTTGAGAATATTTTTTCTACAGAAATTACTTAAAATGCAAAAAGCTGTGCGTATGTGAATGCTTGTAGCAGCTCTATTTCATCGGTGACGTGTCTTAGGGTTGGAGGGACAACAGACCCTTCCCCATGTTACAAATCAGAATACCAAGGCAGAGAGAGGTAGTGGCCAGCCCATGAGCGTCCAGTGGGTGTGTGGCTTTTCTGGGAATGGGCTGTGGTGTCATGACCCTTTCTGAGCCGTGACTGAACCTTTATTTCACAGAAGCCCCACAGAAATTAGAGGAAGCCCAAATCCCAGGGGGTGCGTGAAGCCAAGGATGGCCCACAGATTAGGCGGATGAGCATGGAAACGTTGCAATTGCAGGACAGGAAAGTGTCATGGCAGAAAGGGACACGCCCAGGGAGGACTCTTGGGAGAGACAGATGTCATACATGTGTTGGGCTCTCCGGGCATACCTGAGGGAAGACGTTGGCAGGGGCCGGGAGAATTGTGGGTCTCAGCTCACAGGTAGCAGGGGCTCATGTGTTTAGAACAGAGGGTATTTAATGCAGAGGACTGGTTGTGCAAGTGCTGGTGAGATGAGGCGGGGGCCACTCTGAGATTAGCACCAGCAGGAAGCCACTACCAGCTGAGGCTGGAGGGGCAGAGAGAGGTGACACCATGGGTCATAACAGCCAGGGCACCCACAGGAAACAGAGACAAGAGGGAGGGACATGCTGACCTCTCCCCTCCACCCTCCATCTCCCACTCTTCCAACTGAAAGTCCCAGGCAGGGCTAAGAGAGAGGGGCACCTCCCTTCTGCTGGGTCACTGGGCAAATCAGGGTTTCAAACTGGGTTTGGTCCCAGGTCCATGGAGCTGGGGGGTCAGGGTGATCACCCACTGACCTGTCTCATATCGCAAGCACCTTCAGGCTCTCCACAGCCTCCACTGCGACCCACCCAATTCCCCTTCCGTGGCTTTGCTCCTTTTTCTTGGAATTAATTTACTTAGAAGGAAACTTTGTACCACTACCATAAAGCCCAACAGAACTTGTAAATTGAAACATAACTAGGAAAAGGAAGCCAACAATGATATTAAATTCCAGCCAGATCAGGCTCCCCCCATGGTATGGAGTCTGAGGGATTGGCCATGGCAAGCTTGTGCCAACAGGTGCCCAGAGGATTGGAGGGGGTACCGCTCCCTCCCAGGCCCTGCACTGTTAGGATGTCCCTGTGTCTGTGCATCCTGAGCTCATGGGCAATGCCATGGGGCATGAGTTCTCCCCTTTAGGAAGCACCGAGGTCAGGGAAAGCAGAGGGAGAAGGAAGGGGACCACCCAGGGCCACATGCCAGGTGCTGCCAGTGCTAGAACCCAACTGGGCCTGGCCAGGCATGCATGGCTGTACCTCAGTGTCTCTCAGAACTGTACAGGTTGTAGTTGAGGCATTTCTTTTGTAGGTGTGGCTGCCTGGCCCCCTCCTCTGCTCCCCTTCCTGAGACTGTTCATGTCCCACAGGAGAAGGAAGACTCCGCCAGTGCTGCGGGCACGGGGCTTTTCTGCGTCCGTGCAGAGCATTTTGTTCAGAGCCATCCTTTGTGTGAGTCCGCGGGTGGGGCTGGGGGAGGGGGACTGAAGCAGGAGATTGTACCCTAATGTCACCGGGAGTCAAAAGCCTTTCCTGAAAGCATCTCGCAGCTGTCAGAAGGCGGCCTCCGCAGGCGGCTGGTCCATTAGTGGAGGCAGGTAATTTGTATTGCTAGCTGCTGCTTGTGTAAACAGAGGGCTTAGGGAGCTGGCGGAGGCGGGGGAGGAGGGAGGGGGCTGCACCTTGTGCACCTGAGCCGGGAGGTTCAGCGGCCCCAGTCACTGGGCGTCTGTCCCGGGCACATGCCAGGGCCCGTCTGTGCTCTGCCCACTTTGGCACTCAGGCACGGTGAGCGAGGCCAGGTGCCACCTCAGGGTGTGTCTGCACACGGGGAGAGACAGGCAAAAATAACTGTCAGTTGAACAACAGCTATACTCCCATCAGTGGCTGGAATGGAGGCCCTGAGCCTGTGGGGACGCCCCAAATCCTCTCCTGCCTTCTGTCCTGGGCACCTGCAGATGCCCTGCCCCTGCCTCCGAGTTGGTGTCGGGTCCATTTCAGCTCAGAGGGGCTTCACGCGGCAGCTTCTCCGAGGGTCTCTCGGCAGCCTGCGGCCCCGCTGCCCCAGCGCTCACAGCCGGCTCCGTGATGGTCTGTTTATAAGTCTGTCTTCCGCACCAGACTGAGCGGTTCTTGAGGGATTTCAATGACCCTCACCTCCCCCGTCAGCACTAATCAGTGTTTCTTGAATGAATGGATAAAGGAACGAATGACTTCTTGAGCATCTACCACTCCCGAGGCCTGTGTGGAGGCTGCCAAGACAGAGGGAACTGCATGTCAGAGGATCGGGTGGTGGTCCGTGCGGCAGGAGCCCCTGGGGGAAACGCTGAGATGGGGTGGGGGCTTCCCGAGAAAGGGGCTTTGATCAGAGCCCTGGGGAGGTGAGGGAAGGGGCCATGTGGACAGACACCTGGGGAAGAGTGCTCCAGGGAATAGCAGGTGCAAAGGCCCTGGGGCGAGAGCAGCCTAGGGGTTCAAGGAACAGTGAAAAGGCTGGAGCCCAGTGACGGAAAGGGAAGGAGGGAGAGGGGAAGATAAGAAAGGACGAAAGGAAGGCTCAGTTCCTGCCCTGGAGAAGCTCCTGGGCAGACTGGTGCCATTCCATCCCATAGGAAACATGGTTTCAGGTGGTTTCACCGGTAATTTGCTAGCCCTCGATAGGAGCCGTAGGAATGACACTAAGCCAAATTAATCCCAGTCCATCAGATCTGTGATTGCTTTCTTCTGAGCTGTGAAATGTTTGGTTTCTTCTCCAGCCACCTTTGCACGTGTCGAAATCGATGTCTGGAGGATTTGGCCACCCCACCTCTTTCCCGGGGCCTTTCCTCCCTGGGCGCCCAGCTCCAGGCCATCCTGCACGTCGGCACCCGAGGGAACCCTTCTCAAACCCAGACCCCGCCGGCTATGCCCCTGAGAAGAGCACGTGGGAGCTCCCACCACCTTCCGCGGCGTTTCCCCAGAGAAGTGGTCCTCAGAACGTAGTCCCATGAGATGCTCTGGGAGAAAAAGAGTCACAGACCTTTGGGAAGTGCCTGGAGATCCAAGGGGAGAATCACAGGTTCTGAGAGGTCCTGCCGGGAAGACCGTCTAGCCCACACCCACAGCCAGTCCCTCTTCTCCCCACTCTCACGGAAAGAGTAAGAGAGCCAGACCCCCACTTTACTTTCCAGCCAAGGAGGCTGAGAGAGGGGCAGGTGGTTCTGGCCAATGAGATGTAGAAAAAACTCCCTGTGTATCTGAGAGAGATTTTCTTCCGTAAGAAGAGAGGCTGTCCTAGATGCCATCTCCAGCTCCAGACATACACACTCCACATCCTTGCCTTTGGCTATGGTCCTGTGTGCATGTGATGTCTGGAGCTCTGGAAGCCACTTTGTGTCTATGAGCAAAAAGGCCGGGGGCACTACAGAGTCCCTGGCCCAGCACCTTGAGGAAGGCAGCAGTTGCACCCCCGGTGCTGTGTGGGTCCTGGCTCTAGCTTGTGTCACACATTTCTGACCCACATCACCTCCCCGGAAAGCCCTCCTGGACCACCTGAGTTAGAGTCCCTGACCTTCAGCCTATGACCTGTGACCTGTGTGACTTTCTTCAGAGCTCTTCTCTCTCTCAAATGATTCCATTTTCTGTCTAGATGTCTCCCCTTGGTCTTCCTCACCGGAACACCGGCTCAGGGAGCTCAGAGCTTGGGCTTGTTTTGCTCACACGTGTGTCTGCTGCTTAGAGCAGAGTCTGGCACAAAACAGGCGCCCAAATGGGTGTTCAGTAAATGCAGGAGAGCTCAGCACGCACGGTCCTCGCGGGGCGACGCCACCGCCCGGCGGCTGCTCCCCTCCTGCTCCTGCCCGAGAGGCAAGAAGGGGAGTCTGTGATGGTGACGATGAGGGATGACGGTGACAGAGCCCCCATGCAGTGAATCCCCCAAGGCTGCAAGCCGGGGCGTGGAGGGGGGGCGAGGGAAGGGGGAGAAAGTTGTGGACCCCTCAGCCGGCCCACCTGCCGGGCCAGAAGCAGCACGCAGCTGCTGACGCATTTTCTGACCGCCTGTTACCGCACAACGCTTCAGCTGCCATTGAGGGAGACACAAAAGGAAATTAACACTTAATTTTTTAAAAGGTGCGTTTCCATATGCAAACGTGTAAGAGGCCTGCAAACACTAGACACCGGGAGGCGTGAAGGGGAAGCAAGCAGGAGTCAGGGCTGAGGGACGGCAGAGATCTGTGAACCGCACCTGCCCTGCAAAGCGGAGCTGGGCTGCAAACCGGCGTCTGCGTAGGGCGGGCGGGCGCTCAGGGCGGGGGACCGCGTCACCCGGCACCCCGGCACATCCGCGCGGCCGTGCAGGGCCGTGCGTTACAAAGTGGGGTGTGACTGTCCCGCGTCTCCCACGGGCATTGCCTTCTTGGAAAGTCAGAGTACACGGAGCCGGCAGAGCCGCTCTGCGATGTAGGAAGCAGTGCGGGTCGGAGCGGATGCCGAGGGGATGTCGCCCCGGGGAGAGTCTGCGGACGCTGGGCCCGGCTGGGAGCCCTGCACGCCCGCTGCCGCGGCGCCCCCACCGGACCCCCTCCACGGGCCGCCGCTGGTCGCCAGCCTGCCCCGCCCCAGGCCTGTCTCCCTCGGCCCTCTCGCAGCAGCCGGCCGCACTGCCCGTCCCCACTGCGCAGGCCGCGGTCGCCGATGGACGGCGGGCTGGAGGGCAGGGGAGGCTCCGCCCGCCGCCTCACACATTCCTCCGCAGATAAACGCTGGCGGAGAGGCGCTCTTGAGAGGCAGGAGATGAGGGGCCTCTGTATATAATAAAGGTGAACGAGTGTCATCCAGACGTTTTAATGCTCTTTCTGAGGCCCCGGCTGCCCCGAGGCCGGAAGGAAGGACCCGAGGCTCTTAGCAAGTGGCTGGAGAAGCGGCGGCTTTGAGCACGCCTGAGGGGGCGCGGGGTGGGGCCTGGGCGCAGCTTGGGGGCCCCTTGCCCCCATTCGCCCCCGTACTCCTCTGCAGGAAGCCTGGAGACGCCTGCAAGTGCCTTTGGCAACTTACTAGGCCCTTCAAGCTGGTTTTGGGGGACACTTGGCGGGTGAGGCCGGGTCAATGAGGGGTCTAGCCCAGCTCCCCAGGGGTGTGCCCCCCGGAGCACCTCTAGCTGGGCTGTGGGCCAAAACCGGAGCTTAGGTTTGAGGATCGCCCAGGTTGTCGCCACATCAGGCTGTCCTCAGGGCGCAGTCGAGCAGCACCACCCCCTCTACACAGGCTCAGAGGCGGGCCCCACGTCCCCGTGACTCTCTCCGGTTGTGCTAGGTGTGGGGGTCAGTGCAGCCGCTGACCCCAGGGCTGGCACGTAGTAGGTGCTCACTAACGTTTTCGTTCCCTCCCTGCTCTGTCCCTGTCTCTCAGCTCTGCAGTGGACCAGGAATGGAGTCCCCACCTCACCCGTGACAACTGGAGGCTCAGAGTATTGGGGGCCACCAAAAGCCACACAGTGAGGAGGGGATAGCAAAGTGGGGACCAAGGACTCCTGCCAAAAAAGACCCCTGAGTGTCCAGGGTCAGGGCATTTGACATTGGTCCTCACAGGCCTGGTGCCCTCTCTTTAGCCGACACCCAGGTCTGCTCAGCTCCTCCACCATATTGGCATCTTGGGGTCCCCCCAGTTCATCAGCCTGTGACCCTGCAGCTCTGGGGCACTCCCCAGCCCCCAAACATACGGGCGAGGTAACGTGCAGTGTACTCCAGGCGCGAGGATCCATGGACGCGGCTCGGAAGCCCCAGGTGCTGGCCAGCAGGGGCTCAGCCAGCTTAGGGGAGGCTCAGCCCTGCTCCCAGCGGCCGTCACTGCCCACCGCCTGTGGCCATGGGTCAGGTTTCCATCCGCTGTCATTAGGCAGATGTCAAACTCGAAGGAGCAGCAGTAATTTGGACAATTACGGCCGCTGTTATTGCTTCCTCTCCTTAAACAGGGGCCAAATTACTCGCTTAAACACAACCACCAGTCGCTTTCCACAGGCAAGGGGACAGTGGGTGGGGGAGGGGACACAGAGGGACACGTGGGAGGGAGGATTCAGAAATTCCAACAGCCCATCTGTGGGTGACTTCTGGTTTGAGGTCCTACTGTGCGATGTGGCGTGTCAATCCACCCTGCCTGGGGGGTCACAGTGCAATTGGCAGGGGAGCAGACTGGTGTCCTCGGGGAGGGGCCAGCCAGTCTCACCCGGCTGGTCACTGCGGCACCCGGGCAGAAGCAGGTTGTTTGGGCCCGAGGTTCAGAACCGCGTTGCCTCCTGGATGGTGTGAGCTGAGCATCGCCCAGAGCAGGCTTGGTGCCTGGCGGGAGTGGAGGGGAGGGCGCTGGGAAGCTGAGGGCTGGCCCTGGAGACCCGCTGCCCGGGATGAGACGGAGGTGCGGCCAAGGTTCATTCATTAGGGATGAGGCAGGCCCAGGTGGCCCTTCTGCTGACTGGGGCAGGCAGACGTGGGCACTCGGCTCGCAGCTGAGGGGGGAGCAGGCAGAAGGGCCCCGGTGGGCACCATGCAGGGAGGGGAGGTGAGTCCAGGTCTATTCCACTTCTCAGAGCTAATCACAACCTCACCCAAAGGTACAGATGAGAGTCACTGTAGTGACAGGAAGCACTTATGTAACGCCTGTTGTGTCCAGCTCTGTAGTCCATTTACATATAGTAGCTCATCAAATCCTCAGAACAACCTTTTGAGGTAGACATTCTTATCACCCTCATTTTACTCAGGAGACTGAGACACAGAGAGACCAATTAACTTTCCCAGGGTCACACAGCACCTCAGCAAAGAACTTACCCCTTCCCAGAGCCACACGACTGAGTGCCTGCTGGGTTGCAGGCTGCTGTGAAGACGAAAACAGCTCAGCGAGGTCTTTCCATTGTCTTCCCTGTCATAGAGATGGGACCTGCAGGTTCAGGGAGGACAGGGCTGTCCACGGTCCCAAAGGGCAGGGCCTGACGGGCAGAGGCTGCTGACTTTGCCAGCCCCAGGCTGGCAGTGGGTGAGCCAGCACCCTGGTGAGAAGCGGAAGTGTGGTGGCGGTGATAGGTCAGGGAGGGGCTGAGGCCACATTCAGCTGCAGGATGTCACAGATCATAGATGACGATGTGATCCCAGACTTTCCCCAGCAAGCAGGGTCACCCCGTGGACACAGAGCAGGTCCCATCACAAGGAGAGAGGACACTGAGCACATGACCTCTTCCCTGGAGGACATGTGAGCTTTGAGGGAGGGTGGAGAGAAACCCGAGAGGCTCCAGGACAGCAGCGGGCTGCACTGGGTGGGTGCGGTGGGCTGTCTCTGCAACAGTGACTGCCGCTCCTGCAGGGCTAATCGCATGAGACCTGAAGCGGTCTGGGCAGCCAGGGACACCCTTCGCTGGAGTCCACAGAACAGGCTGTGGGCTTCGGTCCTGGCCCAGCCTCTTCTGTCTGCTCTCTCTGACAACGCTTGAGGTGGGTGGGTGGGGCGGGCTGCTTGACCTTTCCAAGCCTTGCTTTCTTTGTCTGAATCTTCAAGCCGGTCCCTGACTGAGTCACAGAGGCCAACACACCTGCCAAGGCTCAAAAGTGGCAGCTGTGGGACCCCAGGGAGAGACTGCAACTCCCGGAGCCCATGACTTCTTCTGAAAATGATTATATTTACGCACTTCTGCCTCATGGGGTTTTGTGATTCAACAGAATAATGTATTATGTAAGGGGCTTCAAAGCAGGGCCTGGGACCTAGAAACTACTGCAGGAGGCTGGCTGGCCTCACCGCTACTGCCCTGCTGCTACTGCCCTGTGCAAAGTGGGGGAGTGGAGAACCCTGGTCTGCCAGGCCTGGCCTCCCACCGCAACAAATCCCACACGAGGCCTGCGGGGTGGGTGCTTGTGCCGCCCAAGACCCTGAGGCTCAGGCTGGTCACGGACAGGGTGGCAGAGCCAACACTGGTGCTGGGACTGTCCCAGTCCACGGCCCCTCCTGTGCCCGGTGCCACTGTCTGAGAGGGTCTCCTGCAGCCTGATGCCGGGGCCATCTGGTCCTCAGAGAGAGCAGAGCTGCCCTCGTCTTGCCCTGGAGCTGGGGTCTCTCCTGGTGGGTTGCCCTCATATCGCTTTGACTGGGGACGAAGCTGGGGCCGCCCGTGCCTGATAAAGCGCAGGCCCTGGGACACTTGTTCTGAGCATGTAAACACTTGCTGCTTCGAGAGCCTGCAAGGGACAGCTTTGGAGACAGCGCCCCCGTGGCCCTGCCATTTGTCAGCTCCTCATTAACTGTGAGTCTGGCCGCCACTGCTGCCCCTGTGCCCCCAAGGGCCGACAGGAGTGGCCAGACACCTCTCACACCCGCAGGTGCCAGGACCCTGGGCCACCTCAGCCCCTGGGAGGGGGTATGATGACAACCACAATGACAGCTGATGGTGATTAAGCCCTTCTTGAGTGCTAAGCACTTCCTGTGCATTCTCTCATGTCATTATGACCCCATTTTGCAGGTGGGGGGACTGAGGTCAGGGTGAGGTCACACATGGCCAGGAGGGGACCGATCAGGGTTTGGCTGGTGCATCTTCCTGGCTCAGAAGAGGTGTCAACTGGAAGAGGCAGTTGCTGACCACTGGGTGCACAGCCCTTGTGAGTAGCCCCCTTTGAGGCTTGGCTGGCCTGGCTCCATGGGAGGCCATTACAGCTTCCTGTGAGCTCAGCCTCTTTTACCATGGGGGAAATCAGCTCCGCACCCCCTGGTTGAGATGTGGCCCTCATGGAGCCCCCAGCCTTGTCCAGGGGGGAGTTACACCTGCAAACAGACCCAAACTTGGGGCCTACAAGGGACTCTTGGGATGGGAGGAGGCTCCAGGTTGCCAGGGAGAGGCAGTCAGGAAAGACTTCCTTCGGAGGCAACCTTAAAGCCAGGGGTGTTCTCAGATGTGCCCACCCGGAATAAAATTCCTGGAATCCCTGCACAGGTGGACAGAAGAGGGGGGCTCACAGAAGTGAGTAACCACCCAAGTGCACACAGCAGCACTCACATCTCACTGCCTCCGAACACCACCTTCAAACCCTGGAAACCCACAGCCATCTCCCTTGGGGGGCTTCCGGTGCTAGCATGTCACTTCTGCAATTAGCTCCCCTCTCTGAGCCATGATTCCCCACCAGTCGAGGTATTCTGCAGACCTCTGACTTAGGGCTACTTGTAAAAATGTGTAGATTGTTGACCAGTCTTCCGTAGATGATCTTTAGAACAAAATGAATTCACTGAATCATGTAAATGAACTTGAGCGAAGTGTTTGGGCCATCAGGACTATGATGTAATAGATTTTAAAATTAAGTGCATTGTCTCTCTGCAGGAAATGTCTCTTCTATTTGTAAAATTGCTTCAAGACAAGTCATGCTGTTTGGACAATAGAATATCACAGCACCCTAAATTAGGCAGTGAGATCTAGCACAAGCCCAGAGCACAAGTAAGGAACCAAATGATACTACTCTCAACCGAAAATACAAGGAGGACCCAAGTGATACCATGATTGCCAGAGTGCACAGATGAAGAACAGGATGATACAACAATTACCCAACTCTACAGACAGGGGCCTGGAGATCCCACTATCAGCTCACTGTACAGACCACAAACTTGAGTGATTCTCCTAACAGCCTAATGCACAGGTGAGAAACCAGTGATGCTACTACCATCCCAAACACAGGTGATGAATTTAGTGATGCTGCTATCACCTCTATGCACAGGTGATGAACTGATTGATGCTGTCTTCCTAAAATGCAGATACAGTATCTAGTGGCACTATTACTAAATACACAGATGAGGAAATTAATGATCCTGCTACTATCTCATTGTACAATTGCTGGTCCCCATGATATGGCTATAACTTGAGTAATACCACTCAACCTAGTAGGCAGATGAGAAACCAGTGACTGTACTACAGGTTGAGTATTCAAAATCTGAAAACCTGAAATCCAAGGTCCGAAATTTTTTGAGTGCCAACATGATGCTCAAAGGAAATGCTCATTGGAGCATTTAAGATTTTGGATTTTCAGATTTGGGATGCTCGACTAGTAAGTATATAATGCAAATATTCCCAAATCGAAAAAAATCCAAAACCCGTCTGATTCCAAGTATTTGGATAAAGGATATTCAACCTGTATAGATGACAAAGTGAGTTATCCTGCTATCACTTCAATGTACAGATGAGACATGGAGTGATCCTGTTACTGTCCCAATATGTAGATGAGAAACCAAATAATCTTACTATTACCCCAAGGTATAGATTATGAACCAAATGATACCCCTATCAGCATAATGTACAGATGAGAAAAACAGTGATATTATAATCACTCCAATGGACTCATAAACTTGGTGATTCTGTTAACATATCAAGGAGTAGATGATGAATGGAGTGATACTATGATCTTGTCAAATACAGATGAAGATGTGACTGATACTGCTGTTTACCTAGTGTATGAACAAAATCTTGAGTGATATTGCTATCATGTCAATGTGCAGACAGTGAATCAAGTGGTACTGCTACTATCATTCAAAATAGAGAAAAATATGTGAGTCACACCATCGCCCCAATGCAAGATGAGGAACTGAGAGATACTATCATCACCCCATCTATGCACAGACGAGGAACTCAGTGATCTCATTATTATGCAAAACACATTTGAGAAACTTTTTTACTCTATTAATACCATCACCTCTGTGGACAGATAACTAATCTGACAAATGCGATAGCTGAATTAGCTTGTTGATTGGACTCAGTGGATTAGTGGGGATGAAAGAAGATAGAATCAGTGAACTTGAAGTCAGATCAATAGTATTTATTCAACCTGAACAACAAAGAGATACCAGACTGAAGAAAACAGAGCCTCAAGTATTTGTGAAAGGATAAAACAGGTTTTAACACTTGTCATTGATGTCCCTGGAGGAGAGGAGAAAATGTGCGACAGCTAACATATTTAAAGAAATAATGGCTGAAACTTCCTAAATTTGGTTAAAGACATAAATCTATAGATTTTCAAAGCTGAATGAATCCCAAATAAGATAAACCTAAGAAATCCACACCAACTGTATTAGTCAGCTCAGGGTGCCACAGCAAAATATCATATGCTTACCTGGTGGCTTAAAAAACAGGTGTTTATTTCTCACTATTCTGGAGGATGAGAATCTAAGATCAAGGTGCCAGAAGATTCAGTTTCCAGCGAGGGCCCTCTTCCTGGCTTGTGGGCATCTGCTTTTCTTTGGGTCTTCATATGGTGGAGAAAGAAGAGAGAGAGAAGGAGAAAGAAAGGGGAAGGGAAGGAAGGAGTGGGAGGGAGGGAAAGAGAGAGAGAGAGGAAGAGAGAGAGAAAGAGAGCACCCTGACCTCTCTTTCTTTTCTCATAAGGATGCTAATTTCACCATGGGGGAATGACCTCATCTTAACCTAATTACCTTTGAAAGGCCCACCTAAAAATGCCATCACATTGGGGGTTAGGGCTTCAACATATGAATCTGGAGAGGACACAAACATTCAGTCTGTAACTCTAAGACATGTCATAATTAATCTTCTGTAAACTAAATATAAAGAAAAAAATCTCTAAAAGAGCCAGGGAGAAATTGATTACCTACAAAGAAAAATCAACTCAAATGACAGCAGATTTTTCATCTGAAACCATGAATGCCAGAAGGAAGTGTCCCAATGTTGTTCAAATGCTCAGAGGAAACACCTGGCAACCTCAAATCCTATCTAGTGATGCTATCCTCAAGAATGAAAGGGTAATAAAAGCATTTTCAGATGAAGGAACACATATATGTGTACATATGGTCATACCTAGAGAATCATATACATTACATATGTATATGATAATATCTAGAGAACCTCTAAGAAAACTATACAAAGTAATACACTCAAAATATTTGAAAACACATCAAAATGGATTTCCACAAGTTCAAGTAATCCATGGAAAGGCAAGAAAAAAGAATCAGACAAATGAAAATTGGAGAGAAAAAAGAGAAACAAATAATAAAAGAGCACTCTTAAGTCCCAACATATTAATAAGCATTTTATAGGTAAACTGTATAAACGTAACAATAAAAAGACATGGGTCATGTAAGTGGATTAGAAAACACATCCCAACTACATGCTACCAACAAGAAATTAACTTCAAACACAATGACATAAGTAGGCTGGAAAAAAAAGAATGAAAAAAGACATGCCATTGAAATATTAATTTTTTGAAAGCAAAATGGTTGTACTAATATCATCAGATAGATTAGGCCTGAGAGCCGAAACATTACTAAGGACAAAAAGGGACTTTACATCATAATAAATAATAGCAATTCACCAAGAAGATATAGCAATTCTAAATGTTTGTGTGCTAAACAATAGATCTTCAAAATACATTAAAATTTCAAATTTCTTCTCTGCAAATGTCACTGTTGAGAAAATTAAAAGATAAGTAACAGACTTAGAGAAAATATTTGAAAAACACCTATCTGATAATCACTTGCATCCAAAATATACAAAGAATGCTTGAAACCCAACAATAAGAAAACAAACCATCCAACTGAAAAATGAACAAAAGGTCTGAGCAGACACCTCGCCAAAGAAGATATACAGATGGCAAATAAGCAAATGAAAAGAGGCTTAACATCAAATGAATTAAAATTAAAACAACAATAAGATAGCACTACACATCTATTAAAATGGTTAAAATACAGACAACTGACAAAATATCACATACTAGTGAGGATGTAGAACTACAGGAACTCTCACTCATTGCTGGTGGGAGTGCAAAATGGTGCAGCCACTTTGAATGAAAGTTTTCTAGTTTCATATAAAACTACACAAAATCTTACCATACAATCCATCAATTGTGTTCTTAGGTACAGTATTTACCCAAATTTACAGTATGTTCCCAAATGTGCTTCCAGGTACACTATTTACCCAAATGAGTTTTACAAACTGTTATAAATCCATGCAATGAAATATTATTCAGCAATGAAAAGAAATGAGCTATGCATTCACAAAAAGACATGGAAAAATTTGAAATGCATTTTGCTAAATGAAAGAAGCCAGTTTTAAAAGGCTACATACTATATGATTCCAACTATATAATACTCTGGAAAAGGCAAAACTGTGGAGACAGTGAGGAGATTAGAAGTTGCCAGAGATTTGGGAGGAGAAGAGGAAGGATGAATAGGTAAAACTCAGGGGACTTTTAGAGCAGTGAATTCTGTATGACATTCTGTGTGATATTGTAATGACAGACACAGGACAACATACATTCATCAAAACCCAGAAAACTACTATTCAGAGTGAATACTGATGTAAACCATTGACTTTAGTTAAAATAATATATGGATATTGGTTCACCAATTGTAACAAGTGTACCATTCTAATCTGAGACATTGATAAGGGGAAGATGGGTTTGAAGAATGAAGGCATGTGGGAATTCTTTGTGGTATCTGCTCAATGATCTGTAAATCTAAAAGTCTTTGAAAAAATAAACTCTTAATTTAAAAAATAAAATCTTTGCAAATACAAACAGAACATTTTTAAAAAGAATATACAACAATTTCAAAGGACACTCACAATCTTTAGAAAAATTAAATATTTATTAATTGTCTACCCTCAAAAAAAGATATATCATGAAAATATTAATTTTTAATTAAAAAAGAAGAGTGGCTATATTAATATCGAATAAATTATACTTGAGAGCCAAAAATTTACTGGGGACAAAGAGGGACATTACAGTTTGATAAATATAATAGGATCAATCCACTAGAAAGATATGGCAATCTTAAATGTTTATGCACTAAATGTTTATGCATATCTTTCCAAACCCATGAAACAAAAACTGTGAGAGCCAAAAGGAGAAATAAACAAATCCACAATTATAGTTGAATACATCAACACACAACACAAATAGTTTGATAGAAGTATTTTCTACTAGGTAGAAAATCAACAAGTATATAGAGAACATGAACAATGCCTTAAGCAAGGATATCTAATTGACTTTTACAGAATACTCCACCCACCAAGAGCAAAATACACAATATTTTCACATGCCCATGGAATATTCACTATGATAGAAAATATCTTGGATCATAAAACAAGCCTTAAAAATTTAGAAAAAATTGAAATCACTCAGAATATGTTCTCAAATCATAATGGAATCAAATTAGAAATATTTTTTCATCCATATTTTCTTTCAGTGAAAACTAGAAATATTAATAGAAAGATAACAGGGAAATTCTCAAATACTCAGAAGTTAAACAACACATTTCTAAATAATCTACGAGATTAAGAAGAGATCTTGAAGGAAGTTTTTAAACACTCGTAAGTCTGAGTGAAAAATGAAGTACAACATTTCAAAGTATGTGACATGCAGCAATGGAAGTGCTGCAGGGGATATTTATGTCACTAAAATATATTAGAAAAAGTAAAGGACTCCAAATCAATAATCTAAATTAATATCTCAAGAAATTAGAAAGGAAGAGCAAAATAAATCTGAAATAAGGAGAAGGAAATAATAAAGATGCAAACAGAAATAAATAAAATTGAAAAAATGAGAAGATGATACAAAAGATCAATAAAAGGAGAGCTATTTTTAAAATCAGTAAAATAAAACTCTCACAAGACTGACAATGATAAAAAGTGGCAAAACACAAATCACCAATATCAAGAATAAAATGTATTATCACAACAGACTCTGTCACCATTAGAAGAACAATAAGGGAAAACAACAAAAAAAATTATACTGATAAATTCAACTAAAAAGAAATAGACCAAATTCTTAAAAATTATAAACTATGATAACACCCTTATTCCTGGTGCATCTTGCTGGAGCTAGAGTGGAAAATAAGGATCTTATCCTTCAAATATTGGGATTTTGTGTTCTGATTGCTGATTGGTGTTTTTGATCACTGATGCACAGGCACAGAGGCTGGCTGCCATTGTTTCAACATCACTGTCTGAAGTGATGTCTGAAATTTCTTTCAAGGAATTTAAAGAAGCAACACCTGCATTTTTTTTTCCTTTTTACCCTTTTGGGTTGTAGACATTTAAGGATTAGGACAGTCAAAAGCAGCTGCATACATGGGAGAATTAGAAAGCCAACATGCATGAGTAGGGAAAGGTGCACAGACTTAGAAAAGACCAAAGAAGACCTCAAACTTTCATTTGACACTGATCTCTGGTACAGAGACACCCTGCAACAGTAAAACAAAAACAAAACAAAACCCAGAAAACTCTGAGGAAGAGGGAGAATCTGATTTTCAGGGTTACTGTATTATATGATTTATACCACATTAAACACATGGTTTTCAACAAAAAGATCACAAATGATATAAAGAAACAGGAAAGGATGGCCCATTCAAAAGAACAAAATAAATTCACAGAAACTATCACTGAGGAAGTTCAGATGGTGGACTTACTAGACAAAGACTTTAAAACAACTGGCTTAAAGATTCTCAAGGAGCTAAAGGAAGACATAGACAGACAGGAAAACAATATATGAACAAATTAAAATATTAATAAAATGATAGAAAATATAAAAAGAAACCAAAAGGAAATTCTGGAAGTAAAGTAAAAATTTACTATAGGAGTTCAAAAGCAGATTTGAGTAGGCAGAAAAAAGAATCAGTGAACTTGAAGATAGAAGAGTTGAAATTATCAAGAATGAGGACCAAAAATAAAAAAAGATGGAAAAAAATCAAATAGAGCTTAATGGACCCATGAGACACCATCAAGGAGACCATTACATACATTGTGGTAATCCAGAATGAGAAGAGAGCGAGAGGGCAGAAAAATATTTGAAAAAATAATAGCTGAAAAATTCCCAAATTTGATGAAAGACATGCACCTACAAATCCAAGAAAGTTCAAAAAACTCCAAGTAGGATAAATTCAGAGACCCACACTGCAACATATTGTAACCAAACTGCCAAAAGACAAAGAGAGAATCTATCAAGCAGCAAGAGAAAAACAATTCATTACATAAAAGGGATCTTTAATAATCTTATGAGCTAATTTCTCAACAGAAAACTTGGAAAGGAGGAGGGTAGAAGGGAGTGAGGGATAAAAACTTACCTATTGGGTACAATGTATACTATTCTGGGACAGGCATACTAAAAGCCCCAACTTCAGCATTATATTTAAACAATTCATTCATGCAACAAGAACAATTTTCATTTTGAAATAAAAATTATTTAAAAAAAATAAGAAGAAATCTTGGAGGCCAGAAGGCAGTGGGTCAATATTCAATGGGCTGATAGAAAAAAATTTTCAATAGAGATTCTATATCTGGTAAACTGCTCTTCAAAAATGAGGGAGTAATTAAGACATACCCAGGTAAAAGCTGAGGGAGTTTGTTATCATTAGACCTGTCCTGCAAGGTACTATAAGGTAAAATAAAAGAATACTAGATAGTAACTCAAAGCTGCATGAAAAAATAAAGGTCTTTGGTAATGGTAAATACATGGGCAATTATAAAAGCTAGTATTATTGTAATTTCAGTTTGTAAATCCATTTTTTCTTTGGCTTGGATTATAATCCCCAAAGATATAATCTCAAATGCCATAATCCTGAATATTAAAATCCCAAAAGATCTAAATCCCTAAAGTCTAAAAACTCTTAACATCTAAAATCCAAAAGATCACAATCCCACAAGATTAAAATCCTGAAGTTTGAAATCCCAAAAGCCAAATTCTGGGGAAAGGATTAGTGTGTTTTGGGTTATATGCAGGATAGTTGCATAATGTTAATTGCATTATGTTAGGAGGAACTATTACCTTGTTATCAGCTCTATTTAAAAGTTAAACATGATTTAAGGAGATGTGTATGGGTGTCAAGTTGACAAGGGATGGACTTGTGGACTTAATTTTATGTGGATTAAGGAATACCTCAGAATCTGGTAAAGCATTATTTTGGTGTATCTTTTAGGGTGTTTCCAGAGGAGATTAGTATGTGTCTGAGAAGACTAGGTAGGGAAGATCTGCCTCAATGGTAGCAGACACTATCCAATCATCCAGTTGCCTGGAGAGAACAAATACAGAAGGTGAATTGGTCTCTGTCTGAAAGCTGGGACATATTTTTCTTCTGCTGTCTTGAATGTTGGAAATTTGATGCACAAAAGTGCATTATCACAATGTTGTCTTTGTGTGTAATCATTGTACATGTACATAAAAACATGGAAACTTCCTTAATAAATGAAGAGATGTCCTTCTTGTACATCTTCATTTGTGAAAGGTGACATTGGTCAAGATCTTGGCTCTTTGGGCAACGTATGCTCTGGTGATCCATCACAGGTTTTGATTGATTTCATCAAAAGACTTAGGTTATCACTCATGGTGTTTCAGATGACCACAGTTATAAAGCTGAGTGCAACAATTACCAACCATAGTGATATGCATTATACATTTCCCTTTTTGACCTCTTTCTTTATGAATAGAGATCATCTGCTCATAACTGTTTACCCATGCAATTGTCATTAGTGTACCTGAGTGTTTATACTTGCAGAAATACGTATGTTATTATTGCCTATTTTGTTGGGTAAAGTGGCCTACAAAGTGTTCTGTTGTGTTTTTATATGTTCTTACATAAATTCCCTATAAAATATAAATAAATATATTTTAAAGAATTTTTGGCTGGGCATGGTGGCTCATGCTTGTAGTCATAGCACTTTGGGAGGCCAAGGTGGGAGGATTGTTTGAGCCCAGGAGTTTGAGAACAGCCTGGGAAACATAGCAAGATCCCACTTCTACAAAAAACTTAAAAATTAGCTGGATATAGTGACACATTCCTGTAGTCTTAGCTACTTGGGAGGCTGAGGTGGAAAGATCGTTTGAGCTCTGGAGTTTGAGGTTGCAGTGAGCTATAGTGAGCTACGATAGTACCACTGTGCTACAGTCTAGACAATAGAGTAAGACTCTGTCTTTTAAAACAAAACAAAACAAAACAGAAATGAGAAGGAATAAAAGCCTTTCACTACAAAAAAAAATCAAATAAACAGAAAAGAAGGCAGTAATGTTTGAAATGAGGGACAAAAAAGCCATAGGTGTTTAGAAAACAAATAGCAAAATGGCAGAAATAAGTCTCTCCTTATCAATAATTACTTTAAATGTAAATAAATTAAACTACACAGTAAAAAGAAAGAGATTGGCAGAAATAATTTTTAAAAACATAATCCAACCATATGCTGTTACAAGAGACTCACTTTTAGATCCAAAGACAAATACAGTTTAAAAGTAAAAATGTAGAAAAACGTATTCCATGCAAAGAGTAACCAAAAGAGACCTAGGGTCTAATATCAGACAAAATAGATTTTAAAGCTAAAAGTTTACAGAAGAAAAAGAAGAAGGTTACATATCAATAAAATGTTCAATACAATAAGATTATATAACAATGATAAACATTTCCGCATTTAATAACAGACTCTTAAAACATGTGAAGCAAAAATGAACAGAATTGAAGGGAGAAATAGATGGTTCTACAAACATAGCTTGAGATTTTAATATCTCACTTTTAATAATGAATAGAACAAACAGACAGAAGATAAGTAAGGAAAAAGAGGACTTGAAGAGCACAGTAAACCAACTAGACCCAACAGACATATTTAGAATACTCCACCCAACAATAGCAGAATGTATAGTTTTCTCAACCACACATGAAACATTCTCCAGGATAGACCATATGTTAGGCCACAAAACAAGTATCAAGATTTTAAAAGATAGATACCATACAAAATATCTCCTCTTGGCACATCAGAATGAAGTTACAGAAATTAATAACAGAAGGAAAGCTGGAAAATTCACAAGTAGGTGTAAATTGAACAACACCCTCTTAAACAACAAATGGGTCAAAGAATTATAACAAAGGAAATTTAAAAATTCTTACAGAGAATCAAAAATGAAAATGCCACGTACCAACCCTATGGGATAGAATGAAATCATTACTCAAAAGGAAATGTATAGCTGTAAATGCCTACATTAAAAAAGAAGGATCTCAAATCAATAACCTAACATTTAACCTAAAGAAACCAAAAAATAACAAGCTAAACCTAAGGCTATCAGAAGGAAGGAAATACTACAGATTAAAGTGAAAAAAATAGAGAATAGAAAAACAATATCAAAAATCAAAACCAAAGTTGGTTCTTTGAAAAAACTAACAAAATTGACAAACTTTAGCTAGACTGACAAAGAAAGAAAGAGTGAAGATGCAAATAGCTAAAATCAATATTAATACTGACCTTGTAGAAACAAAAAGGATGATGAGAGTATTTTAAACAATTATATGCCAACAAATCAAATAACCTAGAAGAAATGGACAAATTTCTTGAAACACACAAATTACCTAAGCAAACTCAAGAAGAAACAGAAGATCTCAACAGACCTATTGTAAGTAAATATTAATAGATTTAATCAGTAATCAAAAATCTCCCAACGAGCTGGATTCAGTGGCTCACACCTGTAATCCCAATGACTTGGGAGGTTGAGATGGGAGAATTGCATGAGGCCAGGAGTTTAAGACCAGCCTGGACAACATGGGCTGGTCTCTAAAAATAATAATAAAATAGAATAAAAACCTCCCAATAAAGAAAAGTTCTGGACCAGATGGCTTTACCAGTGAATTCTACCAAAACATTTAAAGAAAAATTAATACAAATTCTCCTCAGAGTCGTCCAAAGAGTAGAATAGGAGAGAACAGTTTCTAAATCATTCTAGAAGGCCAGCATTATCCTGATACCAAAGCTACATAAAGATTTCATAAGAAAAGAAAATTATAGGCAAATATCCCTTATGACTATAAATGCTAAAATCCTTAACCAAATATTAGCAAATTGAATCCAACAGCATGTTAAATGGATTATTCACTTTGACTGTCTTAGTCCATTTTGTGCTGCCATAAAAGAATACTACAGACTAAGTAATTTATGAAGAATGTAAATTTATTTTCTCACAGTTCTGGAGGGTAGGAAGTCCAAGATGAAGATGCCAGCATCTGGTGAGAACCTTTTTGCTGCATCATAACATGGTGGAAGGCATCACGTGACAGAAGGTCAAAGCAAGGGTGAGATGGAGAGAAAAAGGGGCCAAATGCTTATTCTTTTATAAGGAAGCCAGTCCCTCAATAGCAAACCCACTCCCATAATAATAGTATTAATTCAATGATAAGGACAGATTCCTCATGGCCTAATCACCTGCTAAAGTTCTCACCTCCTAATACTATGACAATAGCAATTAAATTTTAATATGAGATTGGGAAGTGGCAAACATTCAAATTATAGCAATGACCAAGAAGGATCTATCCTAAGAATACAAGGATAGTTCAATATAAGAAATTCAATCAATGTAATAAATCACATTAATAGAACAAAGAAAGAAAACCACATGATAGGCTCAATTAATGAGTAAAGGCATTTGACAAAATTCAAAATATTTTTATGATTTTATAAAACCTCTAAGAAGACTAGGAATAGAGAAAAAATTTCTCAACATGATAAAGGATATTAATGAATAACCCACACTAAATGTCATACTCAATGGTGAAAGATTTCAAGCTTTTCCCCTAATGTCAGGAATAAGACAGGTTGCATGCTTTCACTGCTGCCATTTAACATTCTAATGAAAGTTCTATCCAGGGCTATTAGATAATAAAAAGAAATAAAAAGTATCCAAGTTGGAAAGAAAGAAGTAAAACTATCTCTATTCACAGATGACATGATCCTATACATAGAGAATCCCAAAGAATTAAGAAGAAAGCTACTAGAGCTAATAAAGGAATTTGGAAAAGTTTCAGGGTTCAAGATCAACATATAAACATAAATTGTGTTTTTAAATACCAGCAATGAATATGTAAAAATTAAAATTAAGAAAATAATGTCATTTATGATCATACCTAAAAGAATTAAACACTTAGAAATAAATCTAACCAAGGAAGTGATAGACTTGTACATGGAAACCACAAGACATTGCTAGAAGAAATTGAAGATCTAAATAAATAGAAATATATTCCATGTTCATAGATAGAAAGAATAAATAGTGGTAATATGTCAATACAACTTAAAGAATCTATAGATTCAATGCAATCCTATCAAAATTCCAATAATTTATTTTGCAGAAATGTAAAAGCTGATCCTCAAATTCATGGAATTGCAAGGCATTCTGACTAGCCAAAACAAACTTGGAAAAGAAGAATAAAGTTGGAGGACTCACACTTCCCAACTTTAAAACTTACTAAAATATTCTAGTAATTAAAACAAAATGGTACAGGCATAAAATCAGATATATCGCCCAGTGGAATAAAAATAGAAAATTCCCAAATAAACTCTCATATACATTGTCTTTGGATTTTTGACAAGGGTACCAAGGCCACGAATAGGGAAAGGACAGCTGTTTCAAAAAATGGTGTTGGAAAAACTGTATATCCACATGCAAAAGAATGAAATCAGACCCTTACCTTACACATGTCCAAAAATTTATTCAAAATCAATAAGACCTAAACTTAAGGGCTAAAACTATAAAATTCTTAAAAGACAGCTTTGGAGAAAATCTTCATAATATTGGCTTTGGCAATGATTTCATAGATGTGACATCAAAAAGGAAGGCAACAAAAGAAAAAATAGGTAAGTTGGACTTCATAAAAATTATACACTTTTGTGTATTAAAGAACACTATCAGCAAGTGAAAATACAGCCTATCAAATGAGAGAAAATATTTTAAAATCATATATCTGATAAGATATTAATATTCAGAATATATAAAGAACTCCACAAAACAACACAAAAAGTTCAATTGTAAAATCAGCAGTGGGCTTGAATAGACATTTCTCCAAAGAAGATATACTAATAACAAATAAAAGATACTCAATATGTTAGTCAATAGGGAAATGCCAATTAAAGCCACAATAAGATACCACTTCACACCCACTAAAGTGGCTGTAATAATAATAATTTTTAAAAGGAAAATAACAAGTGTAAGTGAAGTTATGAAGTAACTGGGACCCTCATGTGTAGCTGTAGGCAATGCAAATGGTGTAGCCTCTACAGAAAACAGTTTGACAGTTCCTCAAAAGGAACACTGTTACCATATGACCAGGTAATTCCACTCCTAGATATATATATACCCAAGAGGAATGAAAACATAGGTCTACTCAGAAATTTGTACACAAATATTCATAGCAGCGTTATTCACAATATCCAGAAGGTGGAAACAACCCAAGTGTCTATAAACAGATGAATGGATAAACAAAGTGTGGTTTGTATTAATACATACAATGGAATATTATTCAGCCATAAAACAGAATGAAATTCGGGTATATGCTACAACATGATTGTACTTTGACGACATTATGCAAAACGAAATAAGCCAGGCATGAAAATACAAACATTATATGATTCCACTTGTATGAGATACATAGAATTGGCAAATTCATAGAGCCAGAAAGTAGAAGTTACCAAGGGTTTGGTGAAAGGGAGCATAGGAAGTTATTATTTAATGGTTACCGTGTTTATTTTGAGGATGAGGAACTGTTTTGGGTATTGATAGTGGTGTTTATTATACAACATTGTCAATGTATATAAGGCAAGAGAATTGTATACTTACAAATGGCTATAATAATAAATACTATGTTTATATATATATATACTATGTTGTGTGTATATATATATATATATATATATATCTCACAAAAAATCTAGTAAGATATGCAGGATTCACACTTAGAAATGATGTCTGAGACTTGATCCCTACATTATCCTGAATCTGAAAAATGGTGTTTCCTTAATGCCAAATATAAGAGTAATAGAACCTACCTCTCATGTGGTGTCTTGTCTACCTTTAGTGTATCTTCTATGCAAGATGATAGTTTGAGCACCTAAAAGGACAGAAAGCTGAGGGTTCATTAGCATATAGGATAGATTGTATGAGTTGTTTTGTCCGTAAATGTTAATAAATATTTATTTTTTTAAAAAACCTACAGCTAACATCATACTTAATAGTGAAAGGCTTAATGTTTTTCCTATAAAATTGGGAAAAAGGAAAGGATGTCTTTTCTCACCATTTTTATCCCACATATTACTGGAAGTTCTAGCCCCTACAATAAGACAAGAAAAATAAATAAAAGATGTGTAGATTAGAAAAGGAAAAATAAAACTCTATTTGTGGATGGCCTAATGTCTATACAGGATATCCCAAGGAATAAAAAAAATGCCTAGAAATAATAAATGAATTCATTAATGTCATTGGATATAAGATCAACATGAAAAATCAATTGCATTTTTATATACTGATGATAAACAATTAGAAAACAAAACCAAAAATTCAATAGCATTTAAAACTACTTCAAAGATAATAAAATTATTAAATATAATTCTAACAAAACATTTACAAAATCTGTGTGATAAAAATTACAAAAGGATAATGAAAGAAATCAAAGAAGACCTAATTAATAAAGATACATATAGTGTTCATTTACTGAAAGACTAAGTATAGTAAAAATGTCATTTCTCCACAAAAGTATAGGTTTAATGCAATTACTATGAAAATATCAGAGTTTTTTTTGTAGACTTAGAGAAACTTATTCTAAGATTTATATGAAAAGGCACAGGACCTAGAATAGCTAAAATGATTCTGAACAGAAACAAATTAAAAGTGGGAAGAATGACTACTCCCAATGTCAAGACAAACTGTGGCTACAAGAATCAAGATATTGTGGTAATGGCAGAGGGGTAAACACATTTATCAGTAGAACAGACTAGAGAATCCAAAAATAGATCCTTACAAATATACCCAATTAATTTTAATTTTTAATTTTTTGCTCCTTTTTTATTTTTAATTATTATGAGTACATAATAGCTGTATATCTTTTTAAATTTATTTCAGAATATTACACGGCTACAAATGTTTAGGTTACATATATTGCTTTTGCACAGCCCGAGTCACAGCTATAAGTATACCCATCCCCCAGACAGTGTGCATTGCAAACATTAGATGTGAATATACCCACCCTCTTTCCCCCTCCCACCTGTCCAACATCCAACGAATGTTATTTCCATATGTGCACATAAGTGTTCATCAATTAGTACCAATTAGATAGTGAGTATATGTGGTGCTTGTTTTTCCATTCTTGTGCTACTTCACTTAGGAGAATGGGCTCCAGCTGCATCCATGATACAAGCGGAACTAGTTCACTGTTGCTTTTTGTGGTTGAGTAGTACTCCGTGTTATACCTATACCACATTTTATTGATCCACTCATGGATTGATGGGCACTTAGATTGTTTCCACATCTCTGCAATTGTGAATTGTGCTGCTATAAACATTTGAGTGCAGATGTCTTTATTATAGAATGTCTTTTTTCCTTTGGATAGATGCCCAGTAATGGGATTGCTGGATCAAATGGTTGTTCTACTCTTAGGTCTTTGAGGTATCTCCATGTTACTTTCCACAGAAGTTGTACTAGTTTGCAGTCCCATCAGCAGTGTATGACTGTTCCTATCTCTTCGCATTCACACCAACATTTGTTGTTTTGGGACTTTTTGATAAAAGCCATTCTCATTGGAGTTATATGATATCTAATTGTGGTTTTGATTTGCATTTTCTTGATGATTAGAAATACTGAACATTTTTCACATGTTTTTTGGCCATTAGTCTATCTTCTTTTGAAAAGTTTCTGTTCATGTCCTTTGCCCACTTTTAAATGGAGTTGTTTGATTTTATCTTGCTGATTTTCCTGAGTTCTGTATAGATTCTAGTTATCAGCCCTTTATCAGATGGATACCATGCAAATATTTTCTCACATTCTGTATGTTGTCTATTTGCACTAGTGATAGATTTCTTTGGCTGTGCAGAAGCTTTTTAATTTGATCAGGTCCCATTTATTTATTTTTGTTGATGCTGTGATTGCTTTTGGGGTCTTCTTCACAAACTCTTTGCCTAGGCCAATGTCTGTAAGAGTTTTTCCAACATTTTCTTCTAGAATTCTCGTAGTTACATGCCTTAGGTTTAAGTTTCTTATCCATTGTCAGTTTATTTTTGTGACAGGTGAGAGGTGTGATCCTGTTTCAGTCTTCTACATGTGACTATCCAATTTTACCAATGTCATTTATTGAATAAGTATTCTTTTCCCCAGTGTATATTTTTGTGTGCTTTGTCAAAGATCAGATGGCTATGTGAAGATCGTTTTTCATCTGGGCTCTCAATTCTGTTCCATGGGTCTATGTCTCTGTTCTTGTGCCAGTACCATGCTGCTCGGCTTACTATACCCTTGTAGTATAGCTTGAAGTCTGATAAATCGATGCTTCTTAATTTGTTCTTTTTGTTTAAGGTTGTTTTCTCTGGTTCCATGCAAAGCATATAATTATTTTTTCTAGATCTGCAAAAAATGATGTTGATATTTTAATAGGGATTGCATTGACTCTGTAGATCACTTTGGGTAGAATAGACATTTTAACAATATTGATTCTACCAATCCATGAAAATGGTATGGTTTTCCATCTGTTTATGTCCTCTGCTATTTCCTACCTCAGTGTTTTGTAGTTCTCCCTGTAGAGGTCTTTCACCTTCTTAGTTAAATATATTCCTAGGTATTTTATTTTCTTTGTTGCTACTGTGAAAGGTATTGAGTCTTTGATTTGGTTCTCAGTTTGACTGTTGTTGGCATATAGGAAAGCTAATGATTTGTGTACATTGATTTTGTAACCTGAGACTTGGCTGAATTTGTTTATCAATTCCAGTAGTCTCATGGCAGAATCTTTGGGGTTTTCTAGATATAAGATCAGATCATCAGCAAAGAATGATAGTTTGACCTATTCTGTCCCCATTTGGATGCCCTTGATTTTGTTCTCTTGTCTGATTGCTCTGACTAGGACTTCCAGCACTATATTGAATAGAAGTGGTGAAGGAGGGCAACCTCGTCTGCTTAGAGTTTTAAGCGGGAATGATTTCAGTTTTTCCCTATTCAGTATGATGTTGGCTGTGGGATTGTAGTATATGGTTTTTATCATTTTAAGTAACTTCCATCTATACCTATTTTGTTAAGCATTCTAATCATAAAAGGGTGCTGAATATTGTTGGATGCTTTTTCTGTGTCTATTGAGAAGATCATATGGTCTTTGTTTTTACTTGTTTATGTGGTGAATTACATGTATAGATTTATGTATGTTGAACTATTCCTGCATCTCTGGGATGAAGTGCACTTGGTCATGAAGGATTATTATTATTATTATTATTATTTTTATTTCAGCATAATATGAGGGTACAGATGTTTAGGTTACGTGTGTTGCCCTTGCCCCCCCTCCCCCCCTCAGTCCAGGTTTCAAATATGTCCATCCTATTGCGTGGTGCACATTGCACTCTTTGTGTACACATATATCCGTCCCCTCCTCCCTCCTCCCCCCTCCCCCCTGCCCAATATCTAATAGATGCAATTCTTATATAT